>PVHY01012244.1:0-45098 GCA_004024945.1 Uropsilus gracilis | reverse complement strand
TTCACATACACATATTATATATATATTTTTTTATCCCGGGGCTTTCCCACTTCACTAACATTTGATAACTATCCTGATCTTTTGTACGCTTCACCTCCCCTGCCTTCTTCCCCCTCCTCCTCTCTCATTCCATGGTTCAGTCCCATTGGTTGTTTTCATTTTTTATTTGTTTGATTTTCCCTATATCCCTCATATAAGTTAGACCATCCTGTACTTCTCTTTTTCTTTTTGGCTTATTTCTGCCAATATGAGTCTTTCTAGTTCCATCCAGGTTGCTGCGAATGACATGTGTTTGTCCTCCTTGATGGATGCGTAGGAATCCTCCACTTTCTAAAGATCTAAGCAAAGTCACAAGGAAAAATTACAGAGCAGCTCTGCCACCTAGTGACCAAACTCAGAATTGCAGAGGACTAATGGGAGAACTAACATATATCAATTAAGTACTCAAACTCCCATGCGTGTTTGTGGAAGGAATGGATGAAGGAGTATCTGAATGAAGGAGACATAAAGGCATTCTTTATGTTCCATGGAGAGTTTCATCTAATGCTATGTTGACCTAGCACATATATGTAAGTGCTAGGTTAATTAGAAAGTTAAGGATTGTGTAAGTGATGATAGCTTTTCAGTTCTGAGACTGCATAGACTTATAGCAGAGTAATATCCTTGAAAAAGTCAAATAAATGCTGATCAAGTGTCCATGGCACATTCACAGTAACTCACTATTTTAAGTTACAAACAGATCCACAAGTATTTTTGAAAGATTTGATACTTTCAAATGAAAATCACTTTCCATAGCCTCATTTCAAGAAAATTAAAAACAAGGAATACAATATAAAGTGAAAACAACGGTTGATTAGAAACTTAAGAGTTTTCCTTCCTAATATTTGTATCCAAAAAGTCACCTGAAGCATAACCGCACTAGCTTTAAAAGCTATTACTAATGAAAACACAAATTAATATCGTCAGAATAAACACATTATTGCTCAAGAAGAAACTTCCTACCAGTTAACATTTAAAATAATTTTTGAAAAATATGAGAATGAACTAAAAAGGTAGTGATGCTGTCTGAAAAAAAAAAAAAAAAAAAACACTGAAATTTGAAGGCCGGGCACGGTGGCTCGTGCCTGTAAGCTTCAGGCTATGAAACGGCCGGGCGGTTTGAGTCCCTTCTGGGGCCCGTAGGGAGACCTAGTTCCAAAAAAAATAGCTGGGCGTGGTGGTGCGCGCCTGTAATCCCAGCTACGTGGGAAGCTGAGGCTGAGGATTGGTTGAGACTGTGGTACCCCGGGCAAAAATAGGGAGACCTAGTCTCAAAACAAACAAACAAACAAACAAACAAAAAAACCACAAAACTGAAATTGAAAGGAAGCACCTCATTATTAAGAAATTCATTAGAAGTCTCCTATCTGCCTATGTGTATGTTGGTGCCTCTCATTTCTTTCTCCTTTTCCTAATAAACCTCTCCTTTTAAAATGGAAGAAGGAGAAGGAAGAGGAGAGGGGAAGAGAAGGAGGAGAGGGGAGGAGAAGGACGAGAGGAGAGGAGGAAGAAGAGAAGGAAGGAGAAGGAGGAGAAGACAAACAGACAATATATGAGACAGCATTTTAAAGCTAATTAGAAGTGTAAATATATTATTAGTTAACCTTAGTTTGAAATTATCTTAATTTCTATTCCAACTCATACGGGTGGAAAATTATTTTCTGACAGGCAAAGCTCCATTTGCAATTGTGGGACAGTGTCTGAAAGACCATGACAGAGTCAAGACCTAAACTTCACTACCTGGCAATCAGTAATTTATAAATAAAAAAGTTCTATCTTTTCCTCCCAATCAAAAGGTTCGCAGAAGTGGACAAAGGGTGGGGTCTAATGGATGGTCACTGTACTAGAACAACCAATCGCATCTATGTTTCGTGCACAGAATCAGAGAACCAGTATCATTTGCATCCAATTGCTGATTCTCTTTATTGTACAATGACATGGTGATGAACTGCTCTGTTTATTTTTTACTTCCATCAGTTTTTGCAAAATTTCTCCAAAAAGGATGACTTTAAATACAGGGCCTATCACTTTACTCTTTTTCCATTATATTTATAATAATTTTACTACTACATACATAATATAAATCAGTCCAGAAATATATCTGTCAGCACCTCTGGACAGAAACCTCAACTGAGTAGCCTGCCCTGCCTGGACTACCTTGCCAGGAACAATCTCCAGATATGGCATATTTCATCCATTTGATTTCTTAATGATATTATGTAACAGGAGGGTGGGAATTAATGCTTTATAGTAATGATCCCAGAACAGCCTGAACCTGAACTGTTTGTCCTAAAATTAATATGCATTGAGTTAGTCTGACACACAGATATGGCAGGCCCATGGGAAAGATCCCAAAACAGAATATCATAGGGGGGAAGTGTCACGCATATAGTAGATCAAGAAAGTTCTTATTTAATATTATAAGTATACATATAATATCAATCTTTCCAAGGATTTTTTTGTAAATTAGAGATCTATGCTACAAAATAGGAAAGAGATTGTATATTTACTCCATAGAGTTTTGAGCTATTTTTCTGAGAAATCTAATCTTGCCTGACTTGTGAGATTTCTTACACTCACTCTGACGTAGGGCTTTGAATTTCTAAAGTTAAAATAAAAATTCACAGATTGAAAAAAACCACAAAATTAATGAAACTGTATACCCGAGGTATTGTTAAAAATAGCACAAATATCCTAGAGATGTTCAAATAAAAATAATAATATGCAGGTATAGTACTCTTGTTTGCTGGATTGTATTCAGATTCAAGAATCGAATAAAGAGGGTAAAGTTAAAATTTCCCTACCCTGTAAAGTCACAGTTCAGGCTTGTATTTTCCTTAAGGTCTCCCAATCAATTTATTCTTATCTCCTTCCTGCTTTCTTCATTTAGTCTTCAAAAAGTCTGTTTGTTTTTTTTTCTTTTGCTACACCCCATGTATGTTGTTTTAGTTCCATAGCTATAAATTCTTCTCAGGTCTATTACCTCAACCCTAGCCTTCTGAAGTATTTTCCTACAAGGCTGCTTATTTTCCCTCATTCCCTACCGCCATCTATTCCAATTAGATGAAACCCCTTAATACATAACTTTCACAGTTTTGCCATATCTTTAAAGAACAGTGTTAAAATAAAAGAAAGTTTATCTTCAGTATCTTCTACCATATAATCTGAATTAACTTCTCACTCTTTTTTTTTTTTTTTTTTTTTTTTTTGTGATCCTGCAGCAAACAAATAATGGTTGTCTTGACAGGACAGTCTCTTCTAAGGTCCAGAGAAAGGACATTGTATATATTTTGTTATTGTTTCTCTAGGACCTCTTTCTATTGATTTTAGTAAAGAAAAGCCTCTTTTCTCAGCTGAATCTTTTCTGTGTGGTTCAGCTAGGCTGCTTCCTCATCACTACATGAGATGTGGGACTATACCAGGTCCAGCTGACAGGGCTCAGGGCCAAGAGAAGGGACAGTAAGCATGGTGGTGGGGAATCTGCTCGCGCACATGTTGCTCAGGTTGGTCTATTCTGAAGCAATTTTCTAGCTCAGGTCTTCCCAGGAGGCCTGCTGGAAGTAAACACCATCTGAGACCAGACTCAGCAAATCTAGATGTGCCCCAGTCTAGAATTCCAGAGAAGCAAGAAGCTCCAGTTGCAGGGCATCAGAATTGCAGGGAATTTCAGAAATGCTTACTGCCTGACCAGGGTGAGTCTGTTCACTGATAATTAATGGTCTTTTTTTTTTTTTTTCACTCACTATAAAAAGCGAGCTCCAGATGAAATGTTAATGTGGTTTCTCTAGGTTGTTACCTGCCATCTTCCTAGAGGTCATCCTGTCACAGAGGTGATCCTCTTAAAGATCTAATTCCTATCTCTGTTTATTGACTTCAGTGTTTATCAATAATTAATGGTTTTCATATGTTGAAAGGTCACCTTGCTCAGTGAGTTTTCTGATCTGGGCTGGATGAATGACCACATATTCTAGTTCTATGATTTGCTAGATGGTGAATGGTTTGCTACAATTCAAGCAGCCTCCTAAATAACTTTCAATAAATTAGAAGAAATCCGCTGAGACACTTTTTGTAAGTTAGAATTCAGAATTTAAAATTCAGTGATGGTATTAACCAGAACTAACTGACTGATTGCTAAAACAGATCTGCAAAGAAATTCACTATGCAAAGTACTCAAATGTCCCAGAAGTCTTTTTTGATTTGTTATTGTACTTACATGTCCAATGGAAGTATAAAAGCTCTTGTGCAGTGAAATCATGTTTATAAGAAGGCTGCCGGCTCTAAATGCTATTTTCCTGTAGTGTGGGCAGGTTCATCTGCTAGCTACTCTCCTTCATATCCAGCCAGGGTACCCCCTGTGGTAGTGTTACTATCACAATGTAAACAGTGAGTCAGTTCTAAGGTTGACTCTCCATAGCGAATGAGGAAGTTGGGAAATGGGTACAAGTTGTCAGTTGAGAAGAGGGTGCCTCAAGTCTCAAACCTATTTATCAAACTGACCCATCAACAGGAACCAGAAAGGTGCTCCCTAAGTCCCAGTACCCTAAGTTCATTTATCAGTCTGTTTAAGGAACAAAGGTGGGACCAGAAGGGTGCCCCCCAACCCAATTAAAACGGAAATGTTCAGAACAATAGCACAATAACACAATGCTAAGAAGAAACCTAAGATAGTTTTAGGAAGGCAGGCCAGGCAAACTAGAAAACTTAATGGATCTCAGTAACCCAGGAGAACCCAGGCCCCAACCAATCACTAAGAGAAATGTTCAGGGACACCCAGTATCCTAACTTCTACTCCTTGCCCACCATAACTACATATAAACTACTGCTTTTCTGCTCCTCAGTGCCTACTCATTTGAACCCTTATCTACATAGAGGCTTTTCGACAGCATCAGCAGGGTTGTTTTCTCTCAGTATTTGTAATTGTATCCCTCTTTGCACAGCAAATCTCACATGCACTGGAGCCTCTGACTTCCACCCTGCTTCATCAAGTCTGTCTTGCATTGGAGAGTCTAAATCTGTAAATAGACTTGTTAGAGGTCCCTTTGCTCAAAGAGACAAGGGAGGAAGTACAGGGTAAGGATTAGGCAACATGTGATGATCCCAGTTTGATTTCTTTTTTCATCAGTTTTCTGATCATTTTGCCAGTGTACCCATTTGGAGAGCCCAAGAAGGAACCAGAGTGAAAGGAAAAATAAATCTCATTTAAGTGGGATTTTGTGTTCAAATTAAGCTATGCTCTGCTATGATATGAATGTCCCTCTCTGGTTATTTATGCCATTTTAGATTCTCAACTAAATTAATTGGATTTAATCTATCCAACTAGACAACTAAGAGAGTTGTCTGCTTGAAAAAGATAGCTCAATCTACATGTAAAAAGTATGGTATAAATAAATTCACAAAGTTGTCGGTAACACACAATACAGCCTTAAACTTAAAGAAAAAATACACTTAAATTCAAATGACTGTAATAATAGTGTTACCGTACTTTTTACAACTTACAATCAATTTTTGACTAATTCTTGACTAATGTAGGGAGGGTTTACTGCCAAACATAAAGACTCTTTTAAAACATTCCTTAAAAGGACCTGGGGCATGAACTATTCATGATAACTTTCACTACTTACAGAGTTTTTATCATGGTCTTTTTAGGCGGCCGTGGGAAAACCTCACAAGATGATTTTTCTAAGTTAAAGACAAGCAAACTCCATTTAGAAGGGAGGAAAGCATAGATTTTAGGAATTATAGGCATTACTATCTTCAGTGCACATTAAATATATGAACTTGGGCAAATTGTTTATACTCTCATAATCAGTATTCTTGTCTACAAAAATTAAGGAACAGCTTCACTTACAGAACTGCAGTTGAGATAAAAAAAATATGAAACTTTCTTCTATCATGTCTGGATCATATTGTGCCATTTAAAATGATTACTTTCCAGTTTTAATTTTTCTGCTAAGATTTTCTTATCATCATATTATGTCAGTCCAATGTCAGGTAATATATTTTAAAGTGGAGCATCAGGTCACTTAACCAATGCTTAACTATGAATACATGCCTAGTAAATATAATATCATATCCAGTGATTGGACCTTTGTCCTAAAGGAAACTATAGTGTAATGGGGATAGGCATATATACACATGCTCTCCTAAACAGAAAGGAGTGTATATGAGCTAAACGATAATAGAGGACAATGTGATTATTGGAAACTCACATGAAAATAAAGTGCTCAAAAAGAAATGGATTAATGTTGAGTTCACAAATATAGGGATATCAGAAAACACAGACAGGATACGGAAGATTATTCTGTATTTGGAGAATTTCTTAATGAAAGGAACTGAAAATGCAAGGGCATGTTCTGGTAAGTTGATAAAAGAGATGGATATAAGGATTTATAAGATAGAAGATATGAGTAACAGTTTTGTTTTTTTTCCCATCATCTTTCTGATCGTTTTTATTAGTGTACCCAATTAGGTGAGCCTTGTCCTCTAATATCTGTACAATTTTGTTTGGGAATAACTTCAAATGTTTAAACAATTTGGATTTTATGCTACACCACAGAAAATATTGAAGACCTTAGAATATTTAAGTGACATGCAAAATGAGTGGTTCAGAAAATTTGTCTTGGGAAGAAATGATTGCGTTGAAGGTCTATTGTATATGCATTAGGAGGTTCTCAATGAAATTCTGGCATTAACTGAAAATATTGTAAATGTTTTCTTGTTAAATAACATCTGAACCTTCCCCTTACTATCATCATTTATCAACAAAAGAAACTAAATATTATTTGAATGTCTACTATTATCCAGTCATAGTGCCTGGAACAGAGTAGGCACCAAACAGATGGAAGAGCTACCCCTCAGTCATCTCTCATGGCACACCACCTGCATGTGGGTAAGCTTGCTAATGATAGGATTGCAGACCTTTTCCTGCTCTTTCTGCTGATGTTCTGCAAAAGGCCTTTCTGCTCTGTGGTCTGGTTCTTATTTAACCAGTTGATTTCATTAGACTTGCCATGAATCTTCTGTTTGTTCTCATCATTGGTCTTGCCTTGAAGTTTCTTATCTTCAACAGTTGCTTTCATGTTGAAGGCCAAGGATTCAAAGGGATTTTTGAGAGGCATTGTTCCACTGCTTCTCATCTTCAGCTTTGTACTTCTCAGCTTCTGGAACCATAAGTTTAATGTCTTCCTTGTTCAAGTGGCCCTTGAAATTAGTGATGATGATCTTTCTTCCTGTACCCTTATCCACAGCTGAAACATTAAAGATGACATTGGCATCAATATCAAAAGTAACCTCAATCTGAGCAACTTCACAGTGTGCAGGGGGTGTGCCTGTGAGGTTACAGTTGCCAAAACAAGTTGTTATCCTCTGTCAAGGCATTCTCACATCATAAACCTGAATAGGCTGCTTACCAGAGTGGGTAGTGAAGGTCTATTTCTGTTTGTTAGAAATTGTAGTATTGTGCTTTATGAAGACAGCCATGGTCATGATTTTTCTAATTTTCAATGTCAGAGGGAAAAGGAGTAATACCCAAGAACAGCAAATTTTTAATACTTTCAAACTTGGTTTCTGATAGGATGGCTGCCTAAACAAATGTACCATAAGGCGTGGCTTTCTCAGGGTTGATGTTCTCATTATGTTCTTTTCTTTTGAAAAGTCCTTCTAATTTGATATAATTGGGTAGAACCACCCATCAAGACAACAATATCATTGGTTTGGAACTTGTCTAGTTTGACATCTTGATGAGCTTTCTCTACCAGGTTCAAGGTAACACTGGAAAAGCCAACATTTGATTTTTAAAATCAGATATGGATAATGGAGATAGAGAAGTCAATTCCTTCATAGAATGACTTGATCTCAGTACTGGCCTGGGGGCCGTAAGAAAGCTTATGCCAACCTCTGGTAAATGGTTAAAGGTGAAGGAAGAGGCTCAACTCAGTCACTTAGGATCCAACCAGTCTTATGAACAGGGTCAATATGGGCTTGGCTTTCAATCCCAGATTGATCATCAACCCAGGATTGCACTAAATTCTTTTAGGAGCATTTCCCAGGGGTCTCTGGCACAGTGTTTGGTCACTATCTGGTTACATGCTACACAGTTCCACCTTTAGTTCACATCCATTTTGACCCATTTCTGCGCCACCATAAGTAGGCTTACAAAGTTAACTATGTCAAGAGCTTATGCTTAGCACACTCATGAGTCATATGGAGGCAATGGACAGCCCTTTTATTCTCACTGACACCCTTCTTTTGCTTGAGTGTGAACTCTGCAATAAAGTGTTTTCAAGGTCTTCTCCACCTGAGCTGTCTATTGTAGATTTGACCTTAATATTGAAGACTAGAACATCAAAAGAGCCCCTAAAAGGTAGGGACCTAGGTCAAGGATCAACACATTTCTTTTAGTGCCAATGCTTTTGTCTAAGTCATTGGCAAGAACAGTTGGCTCATTGATGATTGTACGTACATGAGACGAGTAATAGTTCCAACATATTTGATGGCCTGATGCTATGAGTCATTGGAGTAAATAGTACTGGGACAACAGAATTTTACAAGACAACAGTCTTCCCAATGTAGACTTCTGCAATTTCCTTCATCTTTGTCAGAACTATAGATGATACCTTTTTGGGTATCTGTCTTTTCCTTTTATTCTGCTTGGTCTTTGGGTCTGCCTGTATCATTCATAACTGTGAAGAACCAATGCTTCATGTCAGATTGAGCAACAACATAATCAAATCTATGTCTATTCAGAATTTTGCATCAAAAACCATGTTGGATTGTCTTGTAAAGAACACAGGAGACTGCAGTACTGAATGCTGCCAATTTCAATCTGTGGTTTATTTTAAAAATAAAAATAAAAAGTATAATTGTATGGTCAAGAGAAAACTTTGATTATTATTTTAAACTTAGAACTCATTACCCAGTGAACTATATCTATTGCCATTAAGGATTCTGTGACTTTTCCTCTGGTTAGAGGAAAGGACATTGGTTCAACCCACAGTACAGTCATATCTTTTCTAATATAAGATGTATGATGTGTAGTAGCTATTTCTCACCACTTCCTTGATTTTATGAGTAAGTTCAGGCTTATCACTTTCCAGCTGAGAAGCCCAAGGTGAGAGATTAAGTGTCTTTGTCATTATCACGCGGACAGATAGGAACACTCTCAGTCACTGAGCTGTGAGCCAAAGGCATTATGTAGGGACAGAGAATTTTGATATGAGCTGCATTTTATGGCATATGAGTTTCAGCACAAAAATACTACAAGTCCTCACTGTTAACCTCTTGTTGAAAGTCAAATAAAATTATAACTGCTAGATCTATTACCCTACAAATCAGATAAAAAATTCTCAACTTCATAAACATCACATGAAAATCACATATTGTTGTATACAGTATGGTTGATTATAGAGATATTTGGTGGTGTGGTAGATTTTTTTCTTAAGGAGTCATAGTAATGAAAATGTGGGTCACACAAATAAATGAATCAGAAGCATAATAGTTAAATTCATCACAATCCAAGTTAGCTCTTGAACAAATTAGAGCAAATGGATTTGTACAGTTATCTCCAGAAATTTTACTGTTTTCTATTACACCTGAAATGACCTTGGCCATGGAAAGTAAAAGTTTAATTAGCTTTGATGGAGAAGACTGGCTTCCTTTTAAAAGATGAGGGTGTTTCTGCAGTGTTTACACACTAGATGGCAGCAGTGCTCTTACTAAGATCTATTGAACCGGTTAGGGGAACACCTTTATTCTGACAGCAATGATGAGCTCTTTTAATTAAATAATCACCTGTACACATGAAGGCCACACAAGATGTTCTGATTGAAAGAGACATGTACTTTGCAGCCCATGGGGAATTTGTTTTTTACAATATTGATGGCTTGGTCAGGGATGCTTTTTATGAAACCTGCCTATTCATTTCAGTAATGGAATATAGTCATCCTAGGCTTTCACAGCTCATTCATCAAAGGTAAGAATTTGGAAAAAAATAAGATCTGGATTTAATCCTGACAGAACATAATACTGGCTGCAGATCTCCTCTTATAAATTTTGTTATTCAAGCAAAGATTGACAGGAAAACAACTTGCTGCATTTTTTTTTTTTTTTTTTTTGTCTTATGGGGAAGGAGAAAGATTTGATCACAGAATAAACATAACCAGAATATAGTCCAACTGGCACTCAGTTCTAACTGTGCCTCCATATCTGTGTGACTTTTTTAAAAATGCAAGTCTCTGGATACAAAAAAGATGCAGTCATAGTGAATAGTAACCTCTACAGCATGTGTATTTGAAAACCTACATAATGAATCTTAAGTGCAGTCTTTCATTTTTCAGTAACATTTTAAAATATCTAATCAGAATGATTAGATATTCTTCATGTGTTAACTGCAAATCATGCCAGACGGCAGAGCCCTCTGAAGCCCCATTCTCCCTACATATATTCCCTCTGTCAGCCCAACATTAAGTTCAAGAGTCTCCTTCACTGGCTACTTTCGTTAAAGACTCAAAGGTAAAAGCTTGTCACACCAGATAATATGTGAGACACTCAAGCTTTATAGATGTAAATTGTTTAGTAAATTTTCAAAAGCTATCAGTAAAGGCTGGATTTAAAGCACTGGGTCTCTGGGCTGAGGACGTTTTCATAATTTGAACCCTTTTGAAAAAGACGGACCTGAATAGGCTCACCTATTGAGGTTCAACTCTCAAGTCATCCTCTACCTGAGGACTATAGAGTAGCAAGGTGGAAGAGTAATTTAAAAGGAGAAGGACTCTTCCGGGCTTTGGAGGTCTTACTCTGTTTCTCAACTTTGCCTTGTAATAGACAGACTACTTAGTAGGCAGGAGTCAGGAGGAGATAGTTCGCCTGAGGGCAGAACTGGTAGAGCTAAATTTCAAATTGTTTGCAAATGGAGTAGAAGCCTCCAACCAACAAACCAAAGCTGAAAAGGCAGCACTTTTAAAATGCAGTTTCCTCTTCCCAAATTATTTCAAGTTCTTACCACCTGTGCATAGCAGTTGCCAGTCAAATGGAGTTTAATGACAGTGTTTTAGTTTCAAGGAACGTTCACAGGGAAAACAAAAGGTCCTTTAAGCCACAAGTGGTGGGTTGTCTTATGCCAGTCACCATGTTTAGTCCCAAAGCTCCTAAAGTCCCTTTGCCCCTCCAAAGCTGAGTCAGGTACTCTGCAAAATCTAGTCTTTCTTCAGCGTCTTCTTTGTTTCTTCTCTCTCTAGTGTTCCGTGCTACTTCGCTTTTCTAATGGTCTTCAAACCTTTTCCACAATTGCTGATGCACAAATCACCTTTCCAAATTCCTGGCCATCACCAGATACCAGCTTTCCATGCCACCTTGCTGCAGTGCCTTCACTCTTCACACCAGACACCATGGCTCCTTGCCATCACCAGTTCACTCTTCCATGTGGCTTCTGCTCAGCCTGGTCACCTGGGCTACTCTTTACTGACCTGCCATTCTCATTTTTCTCCTCTCCCCAAAAGTCTCTCTCCCCCTCAGTCTCTGCTTGTCTTTTTTTTTTTTCCCTTCTTCTCCCCTCCTGAAAAGTGGAGTGTCCAATCTCCCTCTGCACTCTGTTTTGGTGATTCATTTTCTCTTCCCTACCCAGGGGTTTGCAACAAAGTAAATGAAGGAGGAGCCCTTATCTAGTTTAGGCCATCTTTTACCTCTGTGTTGTTCAGAAACGGCTAATGGCAGCAATGCGTAAATTTTAATACTGCCCATGTTGGGGTCATGGTTTCAAATTGAACATTGTCATTGGTGCATTTAAGCCCTGTCATCAATAATACCTCCTGCTGTCTCTGATATACTTGAATGAAAGGTTTAACAGCCAGGAGTTCTAACAATCAGACAATGGTATGAACACTATAGGCTCGATTTTACTTCTAAGATGATCTATTTTAGTGCTATGCAGATGTTGTTTAAATTGCCAGATTTTAAGTGAATTATATAACAACTGGTCACGTCAGTGGAAAAAATCAGTTGAACTATAATTTGATAACATGAAGTGCTAAAATGTCCTCTATTTTCATGTAGCTACTTGTTAATTCTATGTGTTGGTGATATGCGGCCATCCCCAAGGGAAAAGGAGACGACCTGGTTTATGAGTCCTCACACACAAGCTTAAAAATACAAGACAGGACCCAAAAGGAGAAAATAGGGAATGAAAAAAAGAGAGTTAAGAGAGAAGGAAGAAAAGAAAATTTATTGACCATCAGGCAACGGGATGCAGATAGTGTCTGCTGAGTGGAGATTAGGGTGCAAGAAAACCTGCTGTCTGTGAGAACACATCCATTATTATAAAGTAAATTTCAAGAGCTATAATAGGCATCTATGCCAGTGATATTTTATATTCCTTGTTTAGTCAATATCATAAATACATAGCTCAGAAAGCCTTACTCAGTCTTCCAAAATTTACAATCATCTTGATCCAGTTCAGTTACTGTTTCAGAGAATAATAAGCATAAGATACCAGAAAGCTTTCTCACTAAGATATTTATGTGTGTATAACAGCATCAAGTTTCCCATGCTACTACTATGCAAGGGATGGGAGGGAGTAACAAAGTCTCTTTGCTCACTGATCTTTAGATTCTAAACTTCTGCTGAACCGTAAAGAAGCATACATTTCCCAAATTGTGTTTTCTTATTGCAGACATTTATGGAAACTGCATTTCTCAGGGGAAAACTATCATAAATATTCCACAAGAATTTAGTCAAACATTTACAGCTTAGCTTGAAGATGGAGTTGCTGGCACATGTGAATATATTTGCCATTAATGTTGAGTAATACTCTCACAGTCACAGGAAACATAGTTCTGCATTTGTGTTGAATAACAACATTACAAAGAAGCTCACTGAACAATGTGGAAGTAGCAATTGTGTTACTTTTGAAATTAACTTGTAAGTTTTAAGTATAGTTAATGATTTGCTCCTTTGTTTTTACTAAAAGTAAAGATTTTCTTGATTGGAAAAGAAAACGAATTTGATTTTTTGTCATTAAACAATTGGTAATAAATAAATAAGATGATTTATTTACTCTACACTAATGATTGATTAAATAAGAGACCACTTTAAGCATTCACAGTAAAAATCCATTTCTCAATAAATGCATTTAGAAAGACTAGTGCCTGAAATACCACATAATGAATTTACAAAGCTTTACAGCTTTTGGAGGTTCATGTGAATGCTTTTACTGGTATGTCAATCAATGTGTCAATCTGTAATTAAAATGTCAATAGAGTGTATGGAATTTGTGAAATTCCAACTAAGCCTGCATAGTCAGGTAACTGAATCGCTACTTTGCCTCCTTCAACCTGTAGTAATCATGTCTTTAGAACATCAGAACAATAGAAAATCACTAACATCATTTGCTGGAAGCAGGAAAGCTG
Source organism: Uropsilus gracilis (assembly GCA_004024945.1). Lineage (NCBI taxonomy): Eukaryota > Metazoa > Chordata > Mammalia > Eulipotyphla > Talpidae > Uropsilus > Uropsilus gracilis. The sequence goes on along the minus strand of PVHY01012244.1, from coordinate 31,659 downwards.
ATTCTATATAAAGAACCTCTCCTCTCAGTTACCCTTAACCACAGCACTTAAATATCCATAGACCTAATTTGCATAGTTCTTCTGAGAAATTAGGAAAGTCTCATGTCCTTTTAATTATCTGATGAATGTGAACATATTGTCAAACTTTTTGGGCAACTCCCCAAGTGTCCTCTCTTAACAGGTGAGAAAACAAAACCATCTTTACAACCTTAAATCTGAAGTTTCCACTTCGTAGCCTGACAGGAATCAGCTGCCTGATTTTGGAGTCAATCCTTTCACACTTTTGGATGACCATGGTGTCAGATAAAGAGCATTTAACAATGGGAATGCAGTTTTTGCATCTCTATAATGCATTTGCAAAAATAGGTTAAATTATGCAACTCCTAGTATCTTTCTGTCAGGACTCTTGATAGTTAAATTGTTCTTATCAAGAATAATTGAATTATTATGTCAGTGAATCATTGTTCTTGTCTGAATAGACTAAAACTCATGTCTACTGGAATAGCTCTCATATGCTTACTTTGATTACTTAGTAAACTATTTTGTCTGTCATTAAGACTTTATTTCTTCTTAGCATGAACATTAGGTAGCAATTGCACACTGATGTCTCAAAATTGACATTCAAGTTGATTTTATATAACCTATGTTTCTGTTTACAATGTCATTCTGTCAATTTTCCACATTTAAAATTCAATTATTTCTAATGAAATCTAGGTGTGTTTGGCTTCTACAGAATGAGGAAATTTGTGAATACTTATTTCTACCTACAAACTAATATTCGGTACAATAGTAGTTTGGGATTCACTATCAACCGCCACAATTAGAAGAAGTATCTTCTAATCAGGTTTGTTTTTTTTTCTTTTTTTTCAATTTTTACTCCATTGATATTTGGTGTTATTTGCCATTCAAATCATACTTAAAATTACTTTTGTCAAATTAGGGCTAAAAGGAAAACAAAGCATTGCTTATGAAAATTACTCAATAAAAGTAGCAAAATGAAAGCCAGAGTTTTATATTTTCAGAAAGTTATGGATTTTCTTGCAAAAATATTTTTCTGGTTCCTTCATATACTCAATTATGGGGACAGAATGTCTAAATTCTAAAGTATTCCTGGGTCCTGTCTGACAGATCTCTCACATGGAAATTTTGTGACTGGTACCTCATGGATTATCAGGGAAACACTTGTCCTTCTAACTATAAAAAGTAATGATGACAATTGCCAAACTCATAGTATCTTAGGTTTTCTTTAATTTTCTAACTCGATAAAGATAGCTATGGTTTTTTTGTTGTTGTTGCTGTAAATTTTTGTGTGAAACAGTTAGCATTATGGCCTCTTCCATAAATTAAGTAGCTGATCAATATTCTGGCAATTCTTTCTATCTCTACAACATCTACAACATTTTATGATTTTTTTTTTTTTGCCTATCATTCTTGGTGTCTCGAAAAATGATATGATAAAATAAATGTTGGAAACAATCACACTTTGTCTTCTAGTTCAAATGATGAAGACAAGTTCAGGGAATGGAGGTGAACAAAACTAATCAGAGAGAAAAGCTGTTTGTATAATTTGTGAGAATTGTAATGATGCAAAATGGTGGCATGAAGATACTACTTGAAAAAAAATTCCATCAAGGTACTCCAAATTTGCATGTGGAATCTATATTATTAAATAAAATTATAGATGAAAGGACATTTTCATTTTGCAATTAACTTTGGTCCCCAAACACAAGCTAGATTTTATTACATATAGAGAAATGGGTCCTTTGTACTTAGAATCGCTGAAAGTTTCCTGCCAATTCAGCATATATAATGTCATCCACTTCCTTCCCCTCCACACCACCCCCCACGAGTTTCAGCTCTTCCTGTTTTCATGACAAGTGCCAACGGCAACTAGAAGCAGCTACCTTTGCAGTTCTCAGACCCATTATTTTTTCATTAACTAAGTGGAATGAAGCTGGTCTAAAAAGAGAGAAGGCAGCCAAATAAAACAGATGATCCATTTTTTAACACTGTCCCTGCCTTTCTTCTCAGATTTCATGGAAAAAGAATCAGAACAGTCATTTCTGCACATAATCTTTGACTCTTTTGAAAGGGATATATCTGAGAAAAGAATTTGATCCATAGACAAACTTCTCTCCTCAAGTCTGAGTAGAGTACAGTTTCTGTGAAATAATAAACATGCATATAAGCTCATTATTGATGCTATTAATTTGAAATATATAAAATATGCATAACACTCAATGAAAGTATGTACAATAAAATACCTAAGAATTTCCTTGTATGTTCTTCATTGGCAATTGGTTATTTCAGAAAGCTTTCATTTTTTCCCCCCAGAATTATATACCTCTCCAAACTATGGGTGCAAGTGGTAAATTACTAGCATGAACATTGATTGATCATTTCATTTACATTCAAGAATAAGGTGAATGACACAATGAGGATGTACAGTAGAATTTCACTCACTCATCAATGAAGTGAGTAACTTGACTTGACTAAATATAATCTAATATATATAAACTAAATATAGTATAATATATATAAACTAAATATAATATATGAAATATATAATTTTTCATAACAGTAATACCAAATCTTAAATTTTTTATGCTATGGCTACAGACACAGCACATTTTTAACTTTAGTTTTAATGGCATTAGTAACATCTTTTTCACCACTTATGTAGTTGTAGTTCACCAACAAAATGATAAGGCAAACTTTGATTAATTTAATTAGATGATTTCTCTGTTTCAAATGTAACAAATAGCTACCAACATGATGTTATTGCACATAAACTTAAAAGAGATGTACAGTGGTGCATTTTTCTGACATTCATATCAGAAAAGCAATATTATAAGTGTAAGATACAGTAATATAATTATGAAGTGACATGTTTTAAGTGTTTATTACCAGTTTTAATAAAATTAATTTGAATATAAATTTATTTAATTACATTTTTAATAATTGCTGTGTTTAATGATTACTTCATAAAATTCCTGAAAATTAAATCATCAGTTCTTTTCAGTAAGTAAACAGGTGAAAAAGCCCAGAGGGCATCACAGACCCCACTTTCTTGGACCAGAGGTTCACTTTCTATCTCTATTCTTGTTACAGGTGAAATGTTCATTAAGCCTCTCTTGAACACCTCTGGTTTTGCTGCAGAAGCTTTTTGAAGACTAAGCCCAAAGTCACACTTCAGACTAAGAGACATTCATCCTCTATTTGTTTTGTTGAAACTTTTTCAGCTATGTTTTGTATGAGGCAAAATAGTGTTTTAGTTAATATAAATCATAATTCAGATTCACCAATTGCAGGCTATGTTGATTCAGGGCAAGTAATTTGATTTTCTGAGCAGGTGTTTCTCATTTGTATAATTTTTGTGCCCATAGTAGAGTCCCAGGGAGGGGTAAATGGGTATCTGGGTTGTTAACCAAAGCTAACAATTAAGTGAGTACCCCACCCTGGTCTCAAGCAACAATCAAGGAGCACAATCAACAGTCAAGACAAAGCAGGACTGGCTTTGTGAAGATGCTGTGTGTAGGCAACAATAAATAGATCTGCCTCCACAAAAAATAGTAACTTCCAACAAATACAGGTTTCAGGTTTATACCATTACCAAAATTCCCAGTTCTCAAAGATAAGTAAATAGGATAAATTTGAATGACCCTCTTTCCTCTCCTCAATGTATAGATAACATAAAACAGATATACTAACCAGATACCTGTCCATACCTTCTTTGTAAAAACCTTTGAAAAGATTGAAATGTTCTCCTTGCATACTGCACAAAATTCTCATTGAGATGTTCAGAATTTCAGCAGCTTTTCTAAAGCTACTAGGAAGCTGTATCTGGGTTCTAGCCCTTAGTCTTGATTCTTTAATAAACTCACTTAGTATTGCTTGCTTCAGTGTGTTTTAAGTCAGCAGAGGGATCATTCACATTTTGGAGCCAATCACATATTATGTACTCTGTATACAGCAGATATTCCTTGTCTCCTGGGTCCACTTCCTCAAAGGTAACTCATCAATAGTATCACAATATGTTAGTAACCGCAGGTGTGGTGAGCTGATGCTTACTAAGTGCTTGTTATGGAGTAGGTACTGTTCCCATATCATTTAGAATAATCCTTAGAGTAATCCTGAGAGTAAGTACCATCATCATATTAATTTTGCAACTGGGGAAACTGAGGGCAGAGGTGTTGACTAACTTGCAAAGATTCATATGACTAACAAAATGAAGAACAACTTTGGTGTTGTAGTGAAGTTGCTAATCCTCAAAACTTCCAAAGTTACTTCTTCCTTTCCTTCTTTTGTACAAATGAAATCTCTGTCTATTCTAATTCTTTCTCAGCTCTTATATTTCTCACCTTCCAGTGCTGTTTTTAAGAGAATTTTCTTGAAGCTACAAAACTTTAATTCTACATTTCTAACAGATAGCTCTCCAGAAAGAATATGAGCATTCTTGGGACTGATTTGTGCTATTATTCTTAGACTTTGCTTTTTTTTTTCCTACAAGAGTTAAAAACTCCCCTTATCACATATCTATTTTCTAATCTAGCTTGTTTTATTATATTTACATATAATATGTCTTATCCTGTTATCCTTATTCAGCACTCTGTTCTTGACTCCCTCTTGAATTTCACCTGTTCTGGAAACATGTTTATCATTCAAAATCTAGAGTATTTGAACACTTTTTTATTACCAGTCACAAAATTTAGGTGCAAAACTTTCAGGATAGAGCAAGTCATGTAGATTGTTCTGAATGCCTAAACTTCTAGAAGGTATTTCTGGAAGAGAAGTACCTGTCCTAGTTAGTTCAAGTTGCTATAATAAAAGTTACCAGAGATTGGGTGATTTAAAAAATGGATATTTCTCACAGTTATGAAGGATGGAAGTCCAAGATCAAGATGATGGTGATTTGACTCCTGTTGAATTGTGAGTCTTCTGAGTCTTCTGAGGTGTGTAGGGGTGTGTGTGTGTGTGTGTGTGTGTAGTATCACATGGCAGAAATAGAGATAATTTTATCTCTTCCTGTAAGGCAATCATTCCATTTAGTAAGTGTACAGTTCATGACCTAATCATCCAAAAACTACCCCTCCAAATGACATCACATTGGTTTTAGGCCTTTTCCATTTGAATTTTAACAGGACACAGGCATTTAGTCTATAATGGATCTGTTTGCACTTGAACTTTAAGCCATATTAAATTCCATCTCTTAGAACTATAGTTCAATAATTTGTCAAATTCAAAATAGTATATATCTTTATTTGCTGGGGGACAGGGAAGTGCACCCAAAGAAGCAGGGGGGGGTTTCTTAATATCTGTACTAGACAGCATAGTTGTAGAACTTTGTATCAGTTTGGTCTCTGTACTGACATATAATCAGCTGTCTCCCAACATCTCAATATCTGAGCATCTCTCTTGCACTTCTGGAGAAACCTATCTCCCCATCTTTGTTCAAAACCTGACTCTACCTTAATAATCTTGTGAACTTAATCAGTCTGCATTTCCTTCTTGAAAGAGTAGGGATAATGAAAATAATAGTCCCCTGTCTTACAGAATTCCATGAGAATGAAATGTGGGAGTGTACGTTAAGCTCTTAGATATTATACTTGTTTTAAAAATGAAAACTAAATGTTTCTCCTCTTCCCTCCTGCACACCCTTTGACTTCATGATTTTCATCTTCATAAACATATTTGTATGAGTTATTATACCATCTTCATTTTTAGCATCATCATTACTTCTGAATGATGTTAGATTCTGTGGAGTAAGAGATCAGAAAGGAGTGTATTGTAAAGAAAAAGGAAGAAGATTCAGGAAACTTAGACATTTTTGTTGAAGATGATAATAATAAATAACATTTATCATGTAGGTAGTATTCAACTGTTGCCAAATACTAAAATGTCTTCTGTGTATGATTAGTATTTAATTCCGACAACAACCATGTAGGATATGTAATATTATCCCCTCATTTGCAAAGAAGAAAACAATCTCAGAAAAGTTAAGCAAAGGTGGACACCTCTGGAATGTTGAGTGAGATGTGAAACCTAGGCATGCTGCTTCAATATGTATCTGCTCTATGCATTTACACTTTAACTATAAAAGGAATAGATAATAGATGGAGAAGAGGTAAAGAAAGGGAAAAGGACATAGGGATGTAGGAAAAGGTTAAGAAAGAAAGCAAGCGGCAATGGAACTTGTATGTATATTACATGTGTACATATAATAATATATATTATAAATGTATAATATAATATATTTGAACATGAGCAGAAATGTATCTCTTCTCTTTCCAAAGACATGTTTTGGAGAATTATTTACGGAAGTGGAGGGCAATGTAAGTGGGTGAGAGATGTATGTGTATTAAGGACTAGGGACTGGGGCAGTCTTTGGGTGCTTCAGTTATACCCAGCAGATATTACTAAGGGGAAAACTGGTGGGAAAGTTGATGTTGACTTCTAATCTGTAAGTGAGAACACAATAATTACTAGATAGTGATTTGTATGATTTCCATAGTGTTAGTCTTGCTTCCTCTCTTATTGTTAAAATCTTTTCATATATTTCTCATGTCACTGATTGTGTTGTACCAGAGCATAAGGATATCTTACTTCTACATTCATTCATTTATAAATGTGTGTATGTATTTACTGGTTATTCAGAATTTTTGTAAAAATTGTACAATTTGTATTGATCAGCCATCTATTTCCTTTCATACTTATTTAAGATAATGATATTTCAAACATCTTTTGTTTACTCCACAAGAGTGATTTGCTTCCTTTTGAGAAATATTTTTTAACATGTTGTTTTCATAGAGAACTAAAATGGCAAACCCATTCAATTTTGTCTTACAGCATTTAGGATTATGTCATCGAATTTGGTATTTTGCAAACTATTATAAGCCAAGACTTAGAACCTAAAGTAGTGGGATTGAAAATCTCTTGAAGAGAACAATAAAATTGCATTGATTATAATTTTCATATACCATAAAAACAATGTCATACTTTTCCTCTGTAAAGGGTCCTTTTATCATGTTATCCTTTTATGAGGAAAGGATATATTTTTAACTACTGCAATTTTTCTTTCAATCAAAGCAAATCTCATTTTAATGGAGATTATTGCTTATCTATCACTGACTATAACTGGTATTTTCTAATAAGTTAAAAGTGATGATCTAAAGAACATCGCAGTAGAATTTTCTACTTAACATTCCATGATTTTTACTTTTATGTTCTTAGATAAGTTGCTCTTATATTTAGACTTTAAAATAAGAAAATACCTTTCCTTATTTTGATTCTAGAGAGTACTCTGTTTCCACTGAATACTACTCATTTTTATAACAGGATTCTTCCCAGTTATCTGATTTTGATTATATGGGTGTTCTTTGCCTTTTATTACTTTTGAACTATTTTTACAACTCCTTAAATTTTAGATAGCAATGAAAATAACTTCTGTTTCTAGAAAAATAGTTTGATAAGGGGAGAGATGATTCTATCTCTTCTGTGGGAAATATCCATTTGTAAATTGTCCATATTTCTCACTTAGAAGTATGCCTACTGGGTTTTCCATCGAACAGATTAGAAATACACACAACTTTCATTTAATAAATGTATTAAATAACATCAACACCCACTCTTTTATATCTAGGTGTGAGTTTTGGTTTTGCCTTCAAAAATTCCCCTTGACAATCCCATTTCTCACCAGTGGAACTAGAGGAGTTTCCTCTCCCCTCTCACCATATTCCATTTCACTCATCAACAATTAAAACAAGTCATAACTTTCCCATTGCTTTCAATCTGTAACTTCAGCAGTAAAATACATTCTAAGTGAAAGAACAAATGGTTTTCTAACCAATCCTAAAAATCAGTTGTATCACATTTGATAAATAACATTAGCAAAAATTGTAGCCAAATATAAATATCATTGTGGTAGATTTATAGTGCAGGATATCAAGTAAATATTTCATGGTATTAAATAAATGCATAGAGATGATATTAATTAGGAAGTTCATCTCTACATTCAGTCTTCAATTTCATAAACCTTAACATAAAATTAGCTGTTTTATTTTCTGGAAGTTTCCTTAATGCTGTTAAATGGAATAGATCAGCTGCTAACAGGATTCTGTTTTAGGTAGGACTATCCATTTATTTGAAAGAGGTTTAATGCAATTATAAATTCTTCTTATAAATGCCATTCATTTAATGTCAGTTAATACTGCCTTTAACACTGTGATATAGAAATATCAGTTATTTTTGCAAGTGGTAGTAGGGGAAATATAGGTGAATATTTGAGTATCTTTATTTGTCCTATTTATTAATATCTTATTCATTAAATACCTTTATTTATTAAATACTTTTATTCATATATATTTTTCTAAGACAGAAATTATAACCTTAAGAGATTTGAAGCTGCTCTTTGGGATTTCCTAATAAAATTGCTTATCTCTTTATGTATTTCTTTATGTAGTTTGGCAATCTTCTCCCATAGGATACATAGAATTGGATAATACCTTATATTCAGAATCTAATATTCAGGGAGATATTAAAGATATTCCTTTATTTCTTTTTTCTGATAAGACTCCTTGGAAAATGATTTTTAAGTATATTTTAAAGTACAGCCAGCTTAATCTTTATCCAACAACTCCATATCATGACAATTACCTGGTTCAACATTTATAGGTAGGAAAACACTAGAATGATGGGAAAACACTAGAATGATTGCTAGAAATCACATGGCATTGTTTTTAAAATGTTGTTTCTAATGAAATTAAAAAAACTGAAAAATAAAATTTGGTTTTTACATTATTAAATGTTTAAGAAGTTAATGGCATTTGCCATATGAACTTTATAATGACTATCTTCCTCTCAAAGACCTAATGAAGAAGACACTACTAGCCCTAGATTGAAATACAAGATATTGTAATATATTATCTTCCCAGTTCATTCAAATATTAGATTTTTGAGGTTTGGTGAACCAGAAGACTGTCATATTTGGGTTATTAAGGCATGAGAAAGATATATATATTTTTTTAACACAAAGAGGCAATCTACCAAGGCCACCTTTCACCTTAAATACCACCTGTCTACCTTCCTGTGGAGATTTAAAGTAGTCTACAACTACTAATATTATAATTTCTAAGTTTATTAAATGTTTGAAAGTTGTTTTGTTTGCATTGTGCTTGATATGGGAGTAAAGGCATAGAAGTATGCATGTGGCTAAGTAAGGCTATTCACTAAGTTTCTGTTGAATGATAACTGTTCTAAACTGTGTGGATTATTGTTTAGAGTAAGAAGTCAGTACAGGGTACCATGTTCCTTTAGTGAACTCAAATCTTAGATGTTCAGATTACCATTATTTCTCTAAGAAACTCATTAAATGTACATAGTTAAATATAATGGACATTATTTCTTTTTGCTTTATACAATTTTTCCTGTAAGCTAACTCAGAAGTTGGAAAAAAAATCACACTTTTATACATGCTTTTATTTTTAGAATATTGCCTTTGCTTCTAAAACACATTCATGAATATATTCTAGATAGTAATAGTTTGATAGTTTCCATGCACTATCAAAATTCTCATTCTAGCAAGCTTGAAATAAAGTGATTAGGAAAGTTTAGAGTGAATCTTTTATTTGCTGCAATCTTATGGAATATTTTATTTTTATTCACTTTCTCCTTCCTCCATATTTATATACTAGCACCCTAGTGTTATCTAGAAGTGAATTGAGTGGTTAGATGTTGTGGTTTTGTAGCTATCAAACATGTTAGAATAGAAATACCTCTCTTGGAGCACTTATAAACAGAAGGTACCCATGTGTGTTTTAACTTAAGAGGTATGAAGGAAACATTGTTTTTGCTTATGTGGCTTCTGAATCAGTGACTTTTTTAATAAAGTGGAATTATAAATAAAAATAAATATAATAAAGGTGAAAAAAATTTAAATGGTCTTCATGAAAATTCATCATTATGTAGCTGGGACACTTAGATAGTCTGCCCATTCATTTTACACCAGCTTGTCTTTGTATTCTGTGACCCAGCCCAATAAAAAGAATGTTGTATCAAAGGACTTTTATCATTCATTATATAAACACTTTCTGGAAGTGGTTGGAAAAGTTGACTCTTTTGTGTATAGGGCTGTCTTTGAACTTTTTCTATTAAAAACTATTCATTCTTAGTCACAATACCTAATATTGTGATATCTAAAATCACAATATCTAAAATCTAGAAAGAAAGGAAATCACCCAAACATTGTTATCATCAAAATCTGTGTTTAGGTTTTGATTCTCCATTTCAGAACATACTACTCTGAACTTAGGTACTTCCCTTTTCTGACACCAGCACTGATGTCACCTTTCTTTCTTCTCTCATTGTTCAACTCTTTCCCTTCCTCTCGCCCTAAGCTTCTCTCCCTACCCTACTTTTTTGGTCTTCTTTCTCCTACCTTTTTCCCCCTAACCCTCCCCACATTTCACTTCTCCCTTTTCAATCTTCAATATTTATTAAATTCTTGCATGGCACATTGAACAGTTTTTAGACATGAAACATAAAAAGGTAAGTTGTAATTTCTGACTTTGAATTATGCAGAAGAGCTTCAAACTTTCTTTGACTGGGACCACAGTAAAAATAACATGTTATCTTACAACCCACTACACATACACACACGTGTTAGTTTTCTAGAGCTACTGTAATTAAGTTCCACACAAACAGGGTGATTTAGCAAATCTGTATTCACCCAGTTTTGGAGGTCAGAAATTGGAAGCCAAGTATGCTTCCTCTGAAACGCATAGGGGAGAGAATATTTACTCACTTACTTAGCTTTGGGTGACAGGCTATTCTTGGCTTTTATCTGCAACATTTCAGTTTCAGATGAGGTTACTATTTGGCATTCTCTCTGTGTGTCATTGTGTCATTCTTAGGTGTGCCTCTTTTCTTCTTCTATAAAGAAGACCAGTTATATAGGATTAGGTCACACCCTGTTCAAATATAACCTCTTTTTAGTCTAGCTAAGTATATCTTGCAAAGCCCTTATTTCCAAATAAAGTCACATCCTGAGGTACTGAGGGTTAGGACTTTGACATATATTTAGTAGGGAAGGAGGTGAGCAATTCAACCCACAGCAACACACAAAATAACATTTATAATCAAACAATAGTTTCATGGGCCAATATTTGTTCTTACTGTGTAATATTTTCCCTATGTTTTCATAGCAAACTTTAATTTTAATCTACTATATTGATTTCATGACACACTAGTAGCTATAAGCCCCATTAGTAAAACAGTGTGATAGAAAGGGTGATACATGTGTACATGAGTATTTACATTATAATTTTATAGGTGTTAATACAGATGTATATATATTCCTACTATGGGGAATTTTTTGTGAAGATAATGAAAATCTGCATAAGGAGGTCTGGGTAAGCTAATCTTAGTGGAAGATTAGGAGGAATAGAAATCAACAGTCTTGGGTGTATAGTACTGGAGAGTTATAGGAGAAAGAATTTGGTATGTAGGGATGACTTGACCTTTTGGAAGATCAATAGGATCTCATTAAACAGTGACAAAAGTTATAAAGGACTAATCTAAATAGTAAAGAGTTTGTTTTTACTCTATAATAATGGACAATTAAAGAAAATAATAACAATAGTTAAGAGTATATGGAGATTTATTTGAAATTAAATGTCAGCATGACCTTGAGTAAACACTTTTATTTTACCTTGGTTCTCTGATAAGTAATTGAGAATAACAATATTAACTGCCTCATGTTGTAACAGGAGTAAGGGAGTGAAAAGAGTTGTGTCTGGTCCATGACAAAGGTTAGTTAATTATTGTTTTTGTATTTATTCCTGAAAGCTTTTAGTATATGTGTTACTGTATCAAGAACTAAAAGCTTTCAAAAAAAAGAAAATAAAGCTAAATAAGTACGTGTTACTGGATAGTTTGACCATCATGATAAACGAATCTATAGGACACTAAAGTCAGTGAGTGAAATGATCAACAACAATAAGCCATAATACCCAAGTCTATTTTCACAAATATTTGATTCTACTGCCCCCACTTTCAGTTTAGATGGTATAAGTGGTTGGAGGGTATCCTCTAAATATAGCCTGTATATCCAGACAGCTCCTTTGATAGGAGTTAAGTTACTGGTGTTTTCTTTTTGAACACTTAAGTGAGGTATTGTCTTAGCACATCACAAATGTCTTTTTCAGGAAAAGACTTGGAGGCACACATAAAAACATATTTTCACCTTGCTTTGGGGAAAAAAAAGCAAGTTCCAAATGGACTAATTAAAAAGACCTACTGTGGAGCTTCATGGGGTTTACAACTCTGTCTTAGGGCACTTCTGGTTGAAAATGCCAGGCTGTGTCCTTGACTCCCAATCCTGTTGCTCCAGTTGGCACCAGATGAATCCAACCAACACAGGTGGGGCTCAGGAGGGTCTCCCTGAGGCAGGCCTGTCTGAGTGTCACCATGGCTCCGCACTTCACCAGGATCACCTTTCCTCTGCCTTCACACAGCTCTCGATCTTCAGGAACCGAGTGCTGGGAAGGTGAGCAAACTCCAGAAGACTCCACTCCTGGGTCCTTCTTCTGAGGCCCAAACCTCCATGCCTCATCCCAATTTCCAGGCTCTTTCTCTCCCTCCACTTTCCATGCTCTCTCTAAAATAGTATCTCTTCCCTTTCCCCTCTGGGCCTCAGGAGTCCCCACCTCAGGACCTGCATTAACATAATCCCAAATCTGCCCAGGTAATAACTTTACTGTAAAAAAGGGGAAATGGCCTTATCTGGCCTCAGGCTAGTCTTAGTCTCTGTAGTTAGATACAGGTGACAGCAATGCCCACATTCCTTTCTCAATGGAAGGAACTGGGTTCATATTGGGTCCCCAGCTTCACTACTACTAATCAGGCACAGTGGAGCGTGCCTGTAAGTGACAGCTTATGGAGTTCCGGCAGGGTCTGGGAATCACGGTTTGAGTCCCATCTGGGGCAACACAGCGGAGACCTAGTCCTCCCCAAAAATAGCTGGCATGGTGGCACATGCCTGTAATCCTAGCTACCTGGAAGCAGAGGCTGGGGATTGCTTGAGGGCAAAGTGAGACTATAAACTCCTTAACTGCATTTAGCACACATGCTGCCAACCTGGGCTAGCCAAAGGCTTTTTTTTTTTTTTTTTTTTTAAAAAAAAAGAAAAATTAAAAAAAATAAAATGACCTACTATAAATATGTCAATTTTCTATAACAAATGTCAGGACTTTTATGTTAAATATTATAAATATTTAGCTAAATCTGTAATCAAAGTTAAATAAAAATTATATCTTTCCACCATTTGGGATTAATATTAGGATTAGATTTAGAGGTTTACCACAGATTTTTCCTTTTATTCAAATCACCTTCATTTTATTTCCAGGCCCTGCCTCTGCTCTTTCTTTAACTTTTGCACTGTAAGTACGGACAATTCTAAGCTACCTTTTAGTAGCTGTTACTGCAGTTGCACAGTGTGTGATGAATATATCTAGGCAGAAATCTTATTTTAATTTCATTTCGGCAGTTATCTTCAAACTGAGCCAAAAGTCCAGTGAACTAAGTGATGAATATCAAAGGAAGAGTGAAGGAAACCATTTGGAAACTGGATCAGTCCAACCCAAACAGCCATGACGGCCCTGTAAATGGATAAGGAGCACAGTTTCAATGAGGTCATTGCCATAAGCACAAGTCTGCCCAGGCAGTGAAGCCCGAATCTGTTTCCTAATGCAGAATAATATTCTGCAGATACTGATGTGCTCATGTGACCGTGCCCATGCTCCAGATCCTCAGGCACTTGAAAAATATCATTTCTCCTTTGTCTTCTGGCATTATGGATGCTGCTGGCAGAATGATGTGGGATTGCCTTTTGCTTTTACTAAAATAGGGCTTATGGAATCAACAGGAAATGAAGGTTGATTGTGAATTATTTTTCTGACTTTATCTCTGAAAGAATTACCCTTTCAAGACTTGAAAATTAAGACTGAAGATCTCACCAAGCAATATCAAGATTTTTATAGACATCTTTCTGGAAGAGTAAAAGGAACTAGTGATTGTGATAGGGTGTGCTACTACCCCCTCTCCCCCCATTGTCTCCTGTTTAAGATTGCAGATTTTAAGAACAGGTATACTAGTATGTGAGAATGACCAAGTTGGAATTTCCCTTCAGGGAGATGCAGGGGGGAGGAAGAAGTGAAATGGTCCAGGTGTGGTTCCTGGAAGGCGGGAAATCAGAGTATATAAAGGGTGAGGAAACAAAGAGATTGGATTTCGAATATGAAGATCGGATAGAGAGAGAGATTCAATGGAGGAGAGATGGGAATCAGCCATTTTGTAGAGTAAAGATGTGAGTCATTTGGACTTGACCATGTGGCCAGGGCCCGGGGGCCTGCAGCCTTTGGCTAGCCCAGGTTGGCAGCATGTGTGCTAAATGCAGTTAAGGAGTTTATAGATTTGAACTCCGTGTTGGAGTTTGTTTTGCTGAGTTTGACTTGTGTCTGCGAGAGGCTGTGCAAAAGACAGGCCTGAAAAGAAAGTGAACTTGGCTGGGTCCGGTACCATGAAGTTTCTGCTACCTTAAGGCAACAAGGAGAAGACAGTGTGGAAGACAAGGAGGAGCATGCCAAAGGAGGGCGCCAAAGAAAGATGTCTTGAAACACATGGAGAGGAACTCTGACTGGCTGACATTGGTGAGATGATCAGGACTGAGAGACTGAGGATTTTTGGGCAATCTGGGGAAAGGTCTTTGGACAATGCTGAGAAAGGGTTTGGACAATGCTAAAGTAATCAGAGTTTTCTTCACATGTTTCTTGTGTAGTTATTAGGATAATTAGGAAATCACTTTGTTAGAAATAAATTAATCTGCACTGATAGTCTTGCATTGGTTTGGTATTTTGGTTGAGAGGGCTAAGGATGGTGGAAAGAACCCACAACAGTTTAAACTGTGTTTTTAAGTTTTTTTTTCTTCTGCAGGTTTTGGAGCTGAAAACAGAGAGAAGCTGGCTGGCTTTTGCATATCATTGGTAAAGGTGATCAGTGAAAATGCTAATGAACAATATGTAGCTTGCTTTGTAGAGAAAAGCAGGCAGATAGGTGTATCCACTTCAAGTTAAAGGCAATTGTTAATGTAAACTGCTAGTAGCCTGCTTAGTAGAGAGAAGCAGCAAATATGTGTTTAAGTCAAAGTTAAAAAGTCCCTTTGTGGTCACTCTGTTTCAGTTAAACAGACCTCGGTGAGGTCTCTGGTCTCTTAGTCTAGCTGGGTGGGATGGAAGGATGTCCTGAGGTGGGGGAGATGGGGAGGGAGAGAGGTGGGGTTGGTGGTTGTGGGAGGGTTAGGCATTCACTTTTACATAACATGATTGTTTAATAATACAAGGTTTGTATAGAACAGCAGTTGCTAATGGGTCATCTCTCATGGGGTACAGACTAGTATAGGAGGAATTTGTGTTACCATCTTTTTTTAGTGCTTTCTAAGGGATTCTACCCATTTTATCCATTAAACTTTTCAAAGATTTTGTAAACTCAGCTTTCACTCTGCTAATTATCCATAAATTCTCTAAATTCCTGCACACCACCACCTATAGCAATTATGTAGAGTATTACCTGTTACGTTGTTATGGATATTGGTGGACACATTTGCTGATTTATATACAAAGTAAATAGGGGAAGACAATTTTTTTCCTTGTTTCATTCTATCACAAGAGTATATATCAACTATTGAAATTTAGAAAATAATGAATAACAATGGAAGATAAATTACTACCATCAATATCCTGCTGTCCCATCTCCTGTTGAGACAGCCCAGGTATCTTTTGTTCATTCCTTTGGAACAAGAATCTCCTACAGAGTTTAACTCAGAACCTTGTCTGGGTGAAGGCACTGGTTTCAACATTTAGCATCTGTGCTGTCCATAGTACTAAAAGGAAATACATATCAGAAAGTGTTTGCTTGAGTTCCACCATAGATCTGTTGCTTTAGATTTTTAGTGGCCTCGATAGCAGGATTGCAAGGAAATTCCACCAGAAAATCTGCCAAAATTGCAAACTAATATTAAAAAATGTAATACTTACATACTAAAAAAGCAACTTTTGAATCTAATTAAATATTTTGTTGTTAATAAAATGAAAAGAAAAACAGTAAGAGGGGGTAGCAATAGTATGCAATGCTATTTTCCCACACCGTTGAATTTGTTTATACTCCTTATAGCCTCAAGCCAGCAGATGATCAACATGCATGTTTAAAAATTAGTGTTTTGTGTCTTGAGAGTTTAGATTTAATCTTCTGAATCAAGACATGGTTGATGATGATACTTAAAGACATCATGCTTATATATTTAAGGTTGTTCATTCTATGTGCCACTTACTCTAACACCAAAATCATGCTTCACATATGATTCCAGACTCTGATTTATTGACTGCCCTGTGTTTTAAACACTTGGAAACTGTCTTTTGGTTTCCTAAGCTTTAGTTTACCATTAAATTCTTTCTGGTTTTGCTTTAGGTATTTTTAGTGTCTTTATCTGTGTAAATCTTTATTTCTGCTCTGATCAGGAGATCTACCAACTAGAATGACAGTTTGGGCTCACAGTGAACCTCAGAAATTTGAGACAGATCATTGAGAAGAGCAATTTCATTTACTTGCTCTAAGATTTTTCTCTTACTTTGGAGACCTCCCTTATTTTTTATTCAAAATTTTGAATCTGTATTATCCACAGTGCAAACTCTCAGCCAGCCAATCAGCCAGCCAGCCAGCCAGCCATCCACTCACCCATTCAAATACTAATTGAGTTCTCATTATGTTCACCAGGTTCATTATGTTTGAGATTTATACAAAATCAAGAGTAAATAAAACATGCAGATACTATTTCCATGGACCTTACAATTTAGTGGGAGATGATAGAAAACAACCAAATTTACAAACAAATTATATGTATGTATAAAGTGAAATATGGGACAGAGTGTTCCGGGCTGAGAAATAGTAGATTAAAATCCTTTTGATAAGTGTGCATATGGATGAGTGAAAATGTGGCATTCTGCATGTGGGACCAGTGTTACTTGGCATTAAGTTTAGAATGAAAACTATAGGCTATTACAAAGACCTAGGTGGTGGTAATAAGGGTGGAAAGGCTGTCATCGTTTGATGGACCAGAGAGTTATGATGGAAGAGAAGAGTGAAAATAACTACAGTATTGTTGTTACTTGAGTTACTTGAGTTGTTACTTGAGTAACTGAGTGAAGTATTTACTTATAAAATGAAAAAGGTGAAAAAAGCAGGTTGAAGATTGGTTATATTAGGTGTTTTTTGAAGACGTGTTAAATATAGATAATAGACATTCAAATGGAAATGTATATATAGTCAGATAACTATGAAATGAGTTATGGGGAGAGTTAGGAATGGGAGTTATAAATCTGAAGCTTGTCAGTTAAATAGTGGTTTAGGATTAGATTTGGCTTCAAATAGCATAATAGCAAAATCACATTAATTTAAGTACAAGAGTGGCTTATATTTACCTTATACAAATAGTCTGCTGACAAGACAAGCTGTCCAGGAAAACTAACCTTCTATCTTTTTGCTCTGCTATCATTTGGTGACTTTTGATCTCATGATCTCTAATGTGGTTGCCTGAGTTCCAGCCATTAAAACACACTCATGGCAGAAAGAAGGGATAAAAAATGGATTGTTTTCTTCTTTTTGATAACTATATAAAGATTGCATGTCCATTTGCTGCCCACTGGGCAAAACTTGGTCATTACAACACAAGGTGTTGAGAAATGCTGTCTTTATTCAGGAAAACCTTATACTATTACTGTTGGATAATAGCTTAAATGCTGTGTTAGATAGAGATGATTTTAGATAATGGACTAGAAGCCAGACTTAAATAGTGAATGTAGATGTAGAAAGATAAGTTCACAATTGCCTAGAGAAACAGAAATTTCTTTTCCTCTAGTCTTCTGCTAAAGCTATGTCCTGCTCTGTTGAAGCTAACTGTTGCTGTTGAATTAATAATTCCCGAGATAAGCAACTTGTAATTGCAACTATTTTGCAATTACTTATGCATTCTGGATTAACAAGTGATTGTTTGAATGTTTTGTTCCTGGGGGGAACTCTTGAAGTCACAGTAAGATTTTAGATTTCTAAACAGATTTGTGTCTAGAATGTCCAAGATGGCTTCACTCAGATTCCTGTATCTGGGTGGGGATGACTAGAAGTCTAAACTTGGCTGAGATACTGAGATGGCCAACCATCTTTCTCTCCAGGCAGCTTCTGAGGCTCTCATTCTACATGACCCCTCTGTTTCTTCATATCCTTCTTGCCAGCAAGATGATCAGGCACTACATGTCTCTCAAGACTCACAAAAAGCATGAATGCAGAAGCTCCCTGGTCATCTTAAAATTTACTTCCTGAACTGGAAGTTTCTCTTCTGCTGTATATTTTTGGTTGATTCACAAAATGATTCACCAAATGTGTGACTATTGGGAGGCATGGCTCTCATGGGGTTAACTTTTTGCATTAGCTATGAAGTACATGCTTTAAAGGCTGCTGATGAATGTGGCAAGCCTGAATTGTGATGAAAGGTCCTAACTAGAAAGCAGATTGCAGACATTATTTTATCTAAGTGCAAACCATAGTTTCCTTTTTCTGGAGTTGTAGAGGTGCTAGAATGGAGAACCACAGACAGTTTCTCAACGGTGACCAGTCACCCAGCATGTTGCATGTCAATTAAGTCAAGAAACATTTGTGTGCCAACCATATGCAAGATTCTTTGCTAAGGATTTTGATATCTATTACCATAAATCCTCACAAGAACATCATGAAGTATTTTTTATTTCACAGCTGAAGTGGAACCCCATTGTTCAAGTGTTTCCGGATACTAAAATGTTAGAACTTGGGGGTTTTGTTCCTGTCATTCTCTCATGTTTTAAGCTGCTCTCCATGCTGAATCACTTTGCATAAAGGGCCTCTGCAGTTTTAGAAATGATGTTCCTTCCACTGCCAAAGTATCTATTTTCTAAATGTAGCTTAGAAAATCATCTCCCTGGAAACCTCTCCTGACAGCCTCATTTTCACCTCCCAATGAGTTGAGTCTTCCCTTGCCTTCTTAGCTACCTTATATGTGTTTCTCATTGTAACTGTAACTTTAATAAATGCAATTTTAATTATATTGTATATCTCTCTAATTGACTATGTGCTCCAATGAGATCACAGACTGTTTTTTTCTTTTCTTTCAATCTTTTAGCTCTAGGGAACAGTCCAGTGTCTGACAGTTAGTGACTTTATTGATTAAGGATTAAATGAATGAAGGCATAATCCCTGGCTTTAGACATAAGTCATAAACTTCTGGGCCAGGGAGATAGCATCAATGTAGGTGATTAAACTGAGGTTAAGCACTGGGGAACAGAGAGGTATGAGATGTGAGAGAGTGCTATAGTTATTGCAAAATCGGGGCTCCATGTAAAGATATTCAAATTTTCAATCAAACAAGAAACCAGCTTTAGAACACACATACACACACACACACACACACACACACACACACACACATAGTGTGCTGGCCAGAACAGGTTAAGGGATGCAGTTTTCCACTCCTGCATTATGATCTATAATCTCAATAAGAGGGAGACATCCCAATAGAAGAGGGGGCTGGGTTAAATCGGTGAGAATTGCCCATAGAGCACTGCATTCTTCACTGCATTAAGGCATCAGAACAGATTACTTGGTTGCATCACAAATCACATCTTTATCTGACTTTTGTGGTCACAAGTGCTTCCTTACATTATCTAGTATATTCTTTATTCACTGTCTGTCATAGTGTCACAAGGCACTATGAGTTCAAGAGTTCACACAATTTCAAAAAGTGCCCCTGGTGCTATTGAATAATTACGTGAATCTAGATCACAATTTTGTTATCCAGTGCAAGGAGCAACAAGAAACCCCAGAGTAGAAGGGGCCACTTTCTGCATGGACTGTTTTTATTTAAATTTCAATCAATTAATTAATTTTCTATATAGTTGTTGATTTTTGGACAGCATTTGACTTCTCCCCTCAGCTGTAGTCACCACATTCATGGACTCTTGAGATGGGAGGGAGTTTGGAGAATGTTTAAATCCTAAGACATTAAACCTACTGCTTCAAGTCACGTAGTCTGTGTCAGAGGCAAAATTAAACTTCAGTCCTTAAACGTTCCCTCTGTATTCTTTCCATGGCATGACACAGAGAAGATAATGCTTTGATCACTGATCCTTTCAAGCCTTTAAAAAAGTGGATCTTAGCGGATACTTGGTGAAAGTCACAGGCCTTGGAGGAAGAGGCTAGGACTTTGTCTCTTCAAGTCTCTGCCATTTGACTGACTTAATTTTCATGTTTCAAATTTTGAACTTCTAATCATTTTTCCAACATGAAATCCTGTTAGTATAAAAATATATAAGGAAAATAAAGTATCAATATAACTACCACCCACTATGGTCTTGAAACAGGGTGAAATGAAGACTTTTTGACTTTAACTTAACTGGTTACATCTGCCTGCTTCTCTCTACAAAGCAAACTACACACTCTTTATTAGCATTTTTACTGATCACTTTTACCATTGATATGCAAACATCAGCTACCAGCTTTTTTCTGCTTTTTTTTTCTTTTAGACCTAAAAAGAAAAACTTTAAAACAGTTTAAACTTTTTACTCGTGGGTTTTTACCACCATCCCCAGCCTTCTCAACCAAAATACCAAACCAATGTAAGATTATCAGTGTAGACTAATTTATTTTTAACAAAGTGATTTTTAATTATTCTAATAACTATAAAAAAAAACATGTAAAACTCAAGATACTTTAACATTGTTTAAGACCTTTTTTGGTATTGTCTAAAGTTTTTTCCCAGATTGCCCCAAAATCCTCAGTCTTTCAGTCCTGATCATCTCACCAATGTCCAGACAGAGTCCATCTCCAGACGCTTGAAGACATGTTCCTTTGACTGCTCCTCCTTGTCTTCTATGCTATCTTCTCCTTGTCACCTTCAGGTAGCAGGAACTCCATGGTGCCAAACCAGCAAAGTTCACTTTCTTCTCAGGCCTAACTTTTGCACGGCCTCTTCAGACACAAATTAAACTCAGCAAAACAAACTCCAACACGGAGTTCAAATCTGCAAACTCCTTAACTGCATTCAGCACATGTGCTGCCAGCCTGGGTCAGCCAAGGGTTGCAGGCCCTCGGTGGCCACATGGCCAAGATTACATGGCTTACATCCTTACAAGATGGCCGATTCCCATCTCTCCTTCACTAAACCTCTCTCTATCTAGTCTCCATATTCGAATCTCTAACCCAAATCTCAATCCTGAATCAAATCAAATCCTTCTCTTTGCTTGCAAACCCTTTATATACCCTGATTTCCCGCCTTCCAGGAAACCTGATTCACCTTGACCATTTCACTTCTTTCTCCCCTGCATCCCCCTAAAGAAAAATTTCAACTAAAGTCATTCTCCCATTTTAGCATACCTGTCCTTAACATTTGCAATCTTAAACAAGAGACAATGGGGGGGGAGGCACACCCTATCAGTCTTATCTTGATATTTTGCTATGCTG
The DNA here is from genome assembly GCA_004024945.1 of Uropsilus gracilis. Classification (NCBI taxonomy): domain Eukaryota; kingdom Metazoa; phylum Chordata; class Mammalia; order Eulipotyphla; family Talpidae; genus Uropsilus; species Uropsilus gracilis. Next base: position 10,071 of record PVHY01012244.1, on the reverse strand, counting down.
TATTTCTCTTTTGTCCTTTCCTTCTTCTTGCTCACCAGACTTCTTTACCTCCAGAGTTCCCTTATTTCTCCTTTCTTGTAATTCCTTCCTTTCCCCACTCTCCTTTTTGGGGATTTATTTGTGTTTAAATCTCAATATGACTTAATTTAAGGTACATATTTTATTTACAAGCAAATCTATTAATGAGTTTGAGCAGAGCAGTTTTTCTGTGTATCTAATTAACTTTTATATTTCATATCTCCAATTCTTTTCTGAGAGTGGATTCAATTCTAACATGTGATTTGGGGGACCATAAAGCAGTTGTGTCAGCGGGGTAGGAGACTACCCCCTTTTTAATTTTTGTGACTGAGGGTTCTCCCACCTGTGCACAAGCAGCTGCTCGGAGATTAAACTTTAGCAATAAAGATGCACATAGAGGTTTATTTACAAAAAAGAGCAAAACAAACTAAAAAGGTCTAATAGTCCACAAATTCACAAGTATCCCAAACAGCAAGGAACCCCTCTTCTGCTCCTTAGGGAACTGTGTGATTTTTATCTCAGTCCTAGTGTACCTCATTCTGAAATCACCAAGTTATCTCCTTGTCGGTTCGTTGGTTCTCCCTCACTCCAATCAGCATTACTTTCCCTAACAGGAGATTCAGCTCGGGCCTATCCAGGTTGCATGGTGGCTCAACACGTTTTAAGGGTCACCACTCCGCCACCTTCACACAGCTCCCGACCCACCCTTCAGATCCCGAACACTGGAAGAGCCTTAGATGACTCTGCTTCTGGGTCTTTTTCCCCCATGAGTCAAAATCTCCGAGATTGCTGAACTTGCCTCCTCCGCTCTTCTTCCCCAAAGTTTATGTCTCAGTCTCTTCTTTCTTTTTATCCTCTCTCCCCCTCCTCAAAACCATAGCTCCAATTTCAATCTACACAACCTTTTGGTGCTTCATTTTCTCTTCGGGACTGTGAACTTGCAACAAAGTAAAAGAAGGGAGTGGCCTTAATTGGTTTAGACCATTTCTTTTTTGTTTGTTTTGTTTTTGAGACTAGGTCTAGCTATGTTGCCCAGGGTAGTCGCGTCTTGAGCCATCCCCATCCTCAACCTCCCAGGTAACTAGGATTATAGGCACTGACACTGCACGCAGCTGTTTTTTTGAGACCGATCTCGCTATGTTGCCCAGGGTAGTCTCTATCCCACAAACTCAAGCGATACATGGCCTTTGCCTCCCAGCACTGGAATTGCAATGCAGATGCGCGCCACCATGCCTGGCCAGTTTAGGACATCTTTTACCTCTGTGTTTTTCAGACACAGCTAATGGCAATGCCTAATTTTTGTAAACACTACCCATGTTGGGGTCAGGGCTTCAGTTGGACACCAACTCAGAATTCAGAGAAATAGGTTTAGGCTGCTCATATCTATTTATTTCAAACTTAGGACACTTGAGTGAATATAACCTTAAAAAAATAACACGTTAGTGAGCTACACATTTTCAATTTTTAACAGCCTAATTTTGCTTAGGTGGCAAAATTCAATGAAGGTTAAATTTGAGGAAGATCTAGGAAGAGCCCATCACTCTTGTTTTTTTTCTCTAGACAAAATATTCTGAACTCCTGCTTTATCACTTGAAGATACACATTAATTTTAATTAAAGGCAATGACATTTGCCTAAAATTTTGCTTGTCAGCTAAGATTTCAAGTTTAACTGCATTTATTTCTTCAAGGTACCTTTCATATTAGTTCTACAAATGTCACAAAACTTTCTTAGTCACATAGATTTTAAAATCCTGTGAGAAACTGAATGGAATTTTCATTTAATTTATTTATACATAAATCTATGCAATAAATTTTATGGTATAAACAACAAACTACTTACTCTGATTTGGAAGGATTGTTGATTTATGGTATTTTACTACTGTTTTACCAAATGAAGCACATGCCAATCCTGTAGATATGAAACTGGGTAAAAAGACTTTCTGATTTTAACTTTAACTGTTTACACCTATCTGCTTGCTTCTCTCTCTCCAAAGCAGGCTACAAGCAGTTCCTTTGCAATTACCTTTAACCTTAACTGGATACACTTATCTGCCTGCTACTCTCTACAAAGCAGGCTACACACTCTTCATTAGCATTTTCACTGATCACCTTTACCATTGATATGCAAACATCAGCTACCAGCTTCTCTCTGCTTTCTTTCCCTCTTTCAGACCTAAAAAGAAACTTTCCACTCGTGGGTTCTTACCACCATCCCCAGCCTTCTCAACCAAAATACCAAACCAATGCAAGACTATCAGTGCAGACTAATTTATTTCTAACAAAGTGATTTCTAATTATCCTAATACTACAAAAGAAACATGTAAGACTCAAAATACTTTAACATTGTCCAAAACCTTTCTCAGTATTGTCTAAAGTCCTTTCCCAGATTGCCCCAAATATCCTCAGTCTTTCAGTCCTGATCATCTCACCAATGTCCAGACAGAGTCCATCTCCAGACGCTTGAAGACATGTTCCTTTGACTGTTCCTCCTTGTCTTCCACGCTGTCTTCTCCTTGTCACCTTCAGGTAGCAGGAACTCCATGGTGCCAAACCAGCAAAGTTCACTTTCTTCTCATGCCTAACTTTTGCATGGCCTCTTTCAGACACAAATCAAACTCAGCAAAACAAACTCCAACACGGAGTTCAAATCTGCAAACTCCTTAACTGCATTCAACACACATGCTGCCAGCCTGGACCAGCCAAGGGTTGCAGGCCCTCGGTGGCCACATGGCCAAGCTCACATGGCTCACATCTTTACAAGATGGCCAATTCCCATCTCTCCTCCACTGAACCTCTCTCTATCCAGTCTCCATATACGAATCTGAATCGAATCCTGAATCGAATCCTTCTCTTTGCTTGCAAACCCTTTATATACCCTGATTTCCCACCTTCCAGGAAACCTGTTTCACCTTGACCATTTCACCTCTTTCTCCCCCTGCATCCCCTGAAGGGAAATTCCAGCTAAGGTCATTCTCCCATTTTAGCATACCTGTCCTTGAAATCTGCAATCTTAAACAGAAGGGGGGGGGGCACACCCTATCAGATATACACTAATTACTCTAGAATATGTAATCTTTAAAATAACTTTGGTAATAAGAGTTTTCTACTTCTAAAATATAGTCCAAATTTTACATGTATACTTGAGATTTTATGTTGAATAGCTAAATATAAAGTAGTGAGTCAAAAATGTAATTTGTAAAAAAATTTTAATCTTTATTGAAATTTTGAGAAAAAGGAGAAAAGAACTTTTCTTTTATATAGGTTACTGTTTTCTTTGTAGAAAGCTTAAAAAAATCATTCAAAATACATACGGAATGGCATGAACTTAACTGAGACTGTGAAAAAGCCCCCCTACACCACTGAGTTTGGAATTATTTCCTTTACTCATATAAGAGTGATAATTACTCAGCAGAGATTTTCTCCTGTAAGCGAGCTGCTTTGTAGTAGGTGACAGGAAAGTTGAACTTATATTTTAGAGTGGTCAGTGAGCTGAAGCAGAGGTCATGGGGTGATCAGATCTGTCTGGAATCTCATTTGAGATGCGCTCTACCAAGCCCATAAGCTGCTAAACCGATGACAAGTTGAAGGACAGTTGATGACTCCCTGCAAAACAAGACATTGCCAAATTGTGAAATTCTGTCACTACCCACCCTTGCTCATATATCCTAGAGTTTTCGCATTTCCTCAGATGTTCCCACTCTGATACTCATGTGTTTCATTCAGTTAAGAGGACTGTTTAAAACATTCCTTGTACTCTAATAGAACATTAACACACACCTTCATTCTTCAGAAGGTGAACAGTTAGAGTTAGTGCTCATGTATCCATGAATAGTATGTTTGCTGGAAGCTCTCCAAATTATTGAAACCCATTTTTCTACCAGTACATATCATATTCCTTATAATGACATTTTCAGTTCCACTATCTTATTAGACTCTCAACTCTTCAGTATCAAATAAAAAATGTGAAAATGACTCATGTTAATTGTGAGCAGTAATTAGTAAACAATAAATTTAGATTGCGGAGAATATCTTGGAAGTTTAATTCTTAAAAATTAAAAGATATTTATCTTTTTAAGGTATTTTCTAAAATATAGGTTTGATTTAACAACTTTTTGACAAAGGTCAGTTACATATGAGTTACATTTGTAAATGATCATTTTATTACTTAAAGGAATCACTGACCTAGGAATGTACAGAAATTTGTTGTTTTTTTCCTTTAAACTTGGCTCATAAAATAACCTCTCCCTTGAGGCTCTGGCATCCAGGCACCCAAGTGCATGCAACTTTGTAATATTTTCACAGCAGAAACCTGCATGCTTTGAGTGATGTTGCCATTTGCTGGAGTTCTCAGCAGTGCAGCTCTTCCACCCAGATGCAACCAATTTCACTGATCAGTAGCTCTGGCTTAGCTTCACCCTCATAAATTTAATAATTCACTTGGCAGGTGCAGAGCAGACAGATCTCAAAAAAAGATGTGCAGGTTCTTGAAAGAGCCAGGAAAAAAATAAAAGCAAAACACACACCTCACTGCTTTTTTATTTGCTGTTGGATGGTGACATTTAATTTGGATATGGGGATGAACCAGTAGTACAAGTATGCTCAGGCACCAGAGATTTTTTTTCAGTTCTTTACATTTTATTCTTTCTTCTGTAAACCAACTTCGATCTGTGACATCTGTTTAAAAGCCATAGATATCAACAGGTTGATATATACATTCAATTGTTAAATTAATGGAACATTAAAACAGAACATTAACTTTGTGTTTACCGTGGGAATGCTGGAGGCACATACACCTGTGATAATATAGTAATTTGGTTTATATTATATACAATATAACATATTACACACACACACACATTCTTCACTTGGTCAGTCTCTGGATCCAAGTATCAGCTCTGCTATTTATCAACTGAGTTATGGGCATTCTATTATGTTTCCTAGTGTCTCACTCCTAATTTGCAAAAATTGATATTTCTGCTCTCATATTTTTAGTGAGGATAGACTAAGTACCTATAAAATACATTTTTAAAAGCGTCAGTCATATAGGGAGTTCTCACTGAATGTTAGCTCTTATAATTGTTATCTTCACTGTCATGTGAAGACCTGGTTGTCATTTATAATTTTTCTAATAAAGTCTAAAATTAATCTTTATGTTTTAAAATATTTTTTCCAATAGGTAAGATGTTCACAAAGTAAAGACGTGCACAAAATTAAACATATTTAATGAGAATTTGAGTCTCCTTCCTGTCTCTGCCTGTATGACCTTCTACCATCTCAGGTAGTTATTTTTCCCTTCCTTAGATATTTTCCACACAAATTTGTATAAAACTGAATTTATTTCAATCCCCTACCATAAAGTGAATAAATAAAATTAAGTATTATTACCCAAAAGGAAAAAAGTAAATTGATCTCATTTGTATGACTAATAAAAATAGTAGTCCTCATAATTTGAATAATAAAAGCTACATAGCAAAAGCTCTGCTAAATTCTACTTACAACAATACTCTGAGTCAGTTATTTCATGAAGAAAGAAATAGGTCAATAGAGGTTAAATTTCTGAAGGCTGCTCACTAATAGGTGGCAGAGTTGGGTTTTGAAATTCATAAACATAAAAGTCAAGAGATTTTTTTCAGTATAAGATAGACATTTGTCAATCTATTTATTTCAAATTCCTTTTAGTAAATACCTTTAGTGTCTTCCTTTTAGGATGCCTTTGTCTGGAGAAAGCACTCCCAGTTCATCTCCTCATCCTACCTCTGTTTTAGTCAATCCTGAACCTTTTCTATTGATTAGCCCTTCTGGTCTATAGTTGTATGTAGTTACCTGACTATGTGATCTTATTCCTTCTGGATTGTGAGAATTCCTATTTTTCTACAAGGGTTCTGGCTCCTTTCCATATTCTAGAGCAGAGAACACTTCCTGGCATATGCTGGGCACAGAGGAAATCTGGGTTGAATGAAGGGATAGATGCAGGTAGAATCTGCCCATGGAAGGAATTTTGGACAGCAGTTTCTTGGATGTGGGTCCAAGAGAACATTCCAACTAATGTTACAGAACTGTAAAATGTGAAGTTGGATGTTTGGTCCATATAACCTTCAAGAAATCTCAGGAACCTAAAGATCCAGACATAACTGCTTCCAAGGTACAGAGAGGTATTATATATATATATATATATATGTATGTATGTATGTGTGTGTGTATGAGATAATCATTCAATCAAAAATATCTTGTAATAGATCACAGGACAATCTTTACAAGAAAGATACTATAATTTTTACATATCTTTACACAGAAAACACAGCAAATTATTACATTTATTTTGGTTTGTAGTGTCTCAGGGTCATTGCATCTTTTACCATTGAAAGTATAGACTCCTGAGCAAACTGAATCATAGCAGTTTCTTAGATCTATTAGCATAATTTCTGATTTGTTTGTGAGAAGGAACTGAAGGAAACACAGGTTGATGTTTAAAGTTGGAAGGATTTTAAATAAGTTTCAGAAATAAATTACAGGTTAAAATGTTTGCATAGTTCAATCCTTGAGTTCTGTTTTCTCTGATTGCTTTTTAGCTTCACTGAAGCCCTTTTGTGCTCAAAGAAACCCCTATTCAGTCTCTTTCTTTTCTTTGTGAGAACTTGACTGCAGAGAACTACCTAGAAATTCCATCATGCTCAAGTGTAATTGGCTAGTAGTTGTGAAGGCAAATACTAATTATAAATAAGAGGCTTAACTTTTCCTATTGAAAATAAGGAAAGTGACTTCTCTCCCCTTCATTTTCCTAGAGCTTCTACTTTAGAACCTTTGCAATTATAAGTTCCTCCTCCAATTCTTTGAAAGGTTTATAAATCTTTTTAAAATTAAGCCTCTTGCCAGGACGTCTGTCTCTAGAACCTAGGCACTATCCTGTTCACATGTAATGAATTAAGGATGATAGCTCCCTTCCTCCCAGTTTGTGTGATCGCAAGTGTCTAACTGTAGTGATTCACTCCATGTTGTAAAACTATCTTTGTTTGTGGAAAACATGAGCTTTTTTTTTTTTCCCCTCTGGACAATGCAAATTAGCAGAAGTAGGTGTTCACAATTATGAGGGGAATTTAGGCTGAATATGAATAAGAAATGATTTATTTAATCCTTTTACTAGAAGACTTTATTGGTTACCTTGAGTTCATGTATGTAATGGACTCCATCTCTCTGGTTATACACAAAGTTAGGATGTCTTTCTGTCTTTGCAGTCTATCAACTGATTACAATAGTATACATTATTTTCTAGCATAATGCTTAACTGATTAAAAAATTGCTCTCTCTTTTACCTTTGTAGAGATGTTTTCTGGATAGATAAGAACATTTGTTTGAAATTTTGTTTCCCTTATCTAGTATATCCTTTTGAGAGACATTTGTATTTTGACTATATCTGAACATTTAATATTTAAACACAAACCCTTTCTCTAGAATTTCAAGAACCAGTGAACTGAGATAGAATCTTATCAGGAAAACTGGGAAGAGATGTGACAAAGGAATACCTGATTTCAATCTCATGGGGGAAAGGATTGCTGTCTTGGGGAAAAACAACGACATTCTAACATTTGACTCATGTTTTAGGAACATTCATATTCTTTAAACATGAAAAGAGAATAAGTCATGCTAGTCCATAACATTTCTCTAGTCTGCATAATCCAACATTGCTGTACCTACTAAATTTAAATAATTTGTTAAGTAACAAAAAAAGCATTTCTCGAAACTGGTTAATTATCTCTATTACTGAGTCTTTTCCCAGGTTCCCCAGAAAATATTTTCTGAGCACTCAAAAAAAAAAAAAAATGCTACTTTTCTTTCTATTGGCCATATCGGGTAGGAAGTGTTATTTGTCCTCAAGTATAGAGGTTACATGTTATTGATCTCTAGCTCCATAATTTCTACTTAAATGAATAGGTTCATAGCAGTTACTCATTAAATACTTGGAACAACACATAAATGCCTGGGTACCTCCAATTTACAAGACACTATAAAATATAATGAGGAACACTAGGCTGATAGCGAAAGATCCTTGAGTTTTTATTTAACTTCCCTTGAAAAATCCTGACTAATGGGTGATAAATATTGATAACTTTATCCCCCACTTTCCCTTTTAAATTCTCTCTGTGGGATCATGCTACATCTATCTCATGTCTTTCCTGGCTATAGTTTATGAAGTCAAAATGACAGATTTTAATTAACACTTAATTTCCTATTAAGACCATAAACTTTGAACATACTTTAACAATGAGAGTTCTCCTCCTCCCCAGCTCAGGTGTGACAGAATGGGGATTATCTTTAGTCAAAGAATTGAGGGTGGCCCTTTTCTTTTCTCTATCTCCTATGCTAGTTGGAATTTGACTATGAAGCCTGTGGATTGGGTTTTGCTTAACTTGCCCAACTCTTGGCAACTCAGTTGTCTCAGATGTTCAGGGGAGAAAACCTTTGAAGTCATTCTTAATACCTATCTTTCTTTCACACCCTTCATCTGCAGCAAATCCTTCACAATACTTCTACATCTGACCATTTCTCACTAACTCCGCTTTAGTCAGAGTCCCTATCTTGCTGAGCACTAAATTCCCTATGTCCCAGCAGCTTCCACTGGATATGTCCTACATATTACCAGAGGGGTCGTTATAATATGCTAACTTGTATTGTTTCATTCTGTTCCTCTGTCCTAAATCCCCTGAAGGTTTCTTATTTCTCTCAGCCACGGATGTTGAGACCAGGAGGTTTGAGAGCTGAATAAACAAATCCTGTCCCTAGATCCTGTGTGCATTTTCACAGCAACAATTATCCGTAAAAAGGGAAGCTACGGTTCATGGATCGGTCCCTAGATGGCACTGTGGGTCTGCGCGAATGTCAAGTTTGTCGTGCTTTCTGTGGTCATTTCCAGTGAATGTCCTTAGCCTGGAAAAAAAAAATGGCCAGAATATCCTGCTTTCCCCCTTATTTCTGTTTCTTCTAATTCTTTTTTGAGAGAATGCATGTCATATATATATATATATATATGTCATATATATATATAAAATGAAGGTACTGCATTCTCTCAGAAAAAGTATGCCAAGTCTGATGCATGAGAATATTCCAGAGGTTGGGGTGGGAGAGGTTAAAAAGGGTGAGTCTGTGGGGTTGAGGGATACCTTATCTCCCAGGAACACACAATTGGAAGTCTGTGCACACCAAGGGGGTGCCTGGCAGATGTTTAGCATCTGGAAAAAGAATGTCAACTTAAAAAAAGTAGGGAGCTACTAGAAAGGTAAATAACAATTTGAGGTAGAGAATGAGGTAGAAACTAAAATCTGATCCTAGGACTGATGAAAATTTGGGTATTTTATGGAAAGGTGGGAGGAAGTTGGGCAAGTGGTTAAAGAAAGTCATTAATTAGTGTTAACAGACTTAGACTATTTTTAGTTATGCATAATGGGTTACAGATTTTATCCTATGGCAAAAGATCTACAGTCCTTTGTCCTCATTATCAGAATATTAGTTTCCTCCTTTCTCAAGGGTACGAGTGGCAGTGAGTGGGTCTGATGTTGAGTTTAGCTAACTACTCTTTCAAACTGTGGATGCTGGGAGAATGAGTTTTTGCATATTAGCATTGTGAAGAGGGGAGAATTCCCTCTAATTTCCTGCACAAAGAGAGGACCCTGTGGGGGGGGCGAGGAGCGTAGGGCTGCTCCTGGGTAAGCTCCCCAGGGGGAGGTCAAGCCGGCCTGGGAGGCACCGGGAAGCCCCCAGCCCCCAGAAGCCGGGGCGCATAGAGGGGCCAGCGCTCCCAGACCGGCCCGCCCCCGCTCGCCCGGCCCTATCCGGCGCGCGCGGGACCCGGGCGGGGCCATAAGCCCCGTCCGCCAGCGGGTGATGGCGGCCGCCCGCGGCCCAGGCAGAAGCTCGGGCGCCCCGGACCCCCTAGCCAGGGGGGGGGGCGAGGAGCGTCGGGCTGCTCCTGGGTAAGCTCCCCAGGGGGAGGTCAAGCCGGCCTGGGAGGCACCGGGAAGCCCCCAGCCCCCGGAAGCCGGGGCGCATGGAGGGACCAG
>PVHY01012243.1:0-45170 GCA_004024945.1 Uropsilus gracilis | reverse complement strand
TTTTTAACCCCGGGACTTTCCCACTTCACTAACATTTGTTAACTATCCTGATCTTTTGTGCTCTTCACCTCCCCTGCCTTCTTCCCCCTCCTCCTCTCTCGCTCCATGGTTCAGTCCCTTTGGTTGTTTTCATTTTTTTCTTATTTGTTTGTTTTTCCCTATATCCATCATATAAGTGAGACCATCCTGTGTTTCTCTTTTTCTTTTTGACTTATTTCTGCTAATATGAGTCTTTCTAGTTCCATCCAGGTTGCTGCAAATGACATGTGTTTGTCCTCCTTGATGGATGTGTAGTATTCCATCGTGTATATAAAGGAGAAAGAAGGCTTGGAACAGTCAACCACGGAAATTGACAGCAAAAGCACATTTCCTAGCTTGATTCACCTAGCAGTCTTGGTCTTATTTTCTTCAGTGTTTCTTCGCAGCATCCAAGTAGAGACATCTGGAGTTTTCATATTTCTCTCCTTGCGAATACAGATTATGAAACTTGGTGTTTATCTTAGCATCTGAATAGACATGTAAGGTGGGGATATTTTTTTCCCCATATAGGTCCCTCAAAAATCCAGGTATCTTACGGTCTCTTTGCTTCCCCGTTAGTTTGGAGTATGGCTCTAATCACACATCTCATTGGAGAGAGATTTTAAGCCTGAAGATTAAATCTTCTAACTTCTAGTCTTTGTGCTCTGCCCACTTTCATTGATCTCAACTAATGGCAGCCATTTTGACATCTGGAAACAATGATTTTGGATGGGAAAGCAACCCCTTAATCCAGTTTGGCCAGTTGGCTTTTCCACTTTGTATTGCAAGATCCCACTTATTTATGCAATTTTTCCCTGCGAGTTTTAGCATAATTGTATGTTATCCCAGTCATTTATCAAACAAATAAGATCTTGTCCAGCATTTTACAGTTCTCAACACTCACGTTGCTTACATTATCTGATCCTTATTCACCATTATCCATTCAGTGCTGTTATATATGTTCTATAGTACAGGTTTATATCAAAGGATGCTGGACTTCAGAAGGGGGAGTTACCTGCCCTAACTTTGCAAATGGTTAAATAGGAACTTGAACTCATATGATCTGATTATAAAGTGGCATGCTTTTCTCACTATAAAATACTATCTTAAAATTATTAAAATATTGTCTATAGTGACTATAAAATATAGTCTTGAGAGTTAAGATGAAGAGCTCAGTAGCATTTCATGTCTATTCTTGAAAGAGAGCCAGACATAGGTATCGTATGGCTGGACTTTTTACCCAACTAAGGACAGCTCTGTCAGACGAAAATATGAAGGTCAAAGGAGAGACAGTTCCCCATTTTAATGAGCAAATACACCCCCCCCCCAGCTTGTGGCTTCTTTTAATATCTTGGCATTGTCTTTTGCAGAGGATTTTTTAAAAATTTTAATTAAGTCCAGCTTAACAATTCTTCCTTTCATAAATTATTCCTTTCATAGATTATGCTTTCAGTGTGGTGTCTCAAAAGTCATCACCATAGCCAAGGTTATCTAGGTTTTCTCTTGTCTTCCAGGAGTTTTTATTGTTGCTGTTTGAAAGAGGGAAAGTGCTACAAAAGCAGATGGATGAGTTTGTTTCATTAGCTGCAGCAATTAGGCAAATAAGCTTCTTAGCAAGTCAGCTGTAGCATCATAAACCAGTCATTGCAACTTTCAGTTTTTACTGCTGTGAAACCCTTACTGACATGCTCCTAATTTCTTACCACTAAGTAGGACTTTTTGTAGCTATCCACTACTAAATGAAGGAAGCTCTCCTGTATTCCTAGTTCACTGAGAATTTTTATCATCAGTTGATGCTTTTTCTATGTATGTTGATTGATCATGTGATGCTTCTTTTTAGTTAGTTGTGAATTACATTGATTTTTCAGTGTTGAAACAGCATTTCATAGTAGATAGATCCCACATTGTTGTTTCTTCTTATGCATTTTTGCTAATATTTTTGTTGAGGATGTTTGCAAGTGTTCATAAGAGATACTGGTCTCTGGTTACCTTGTATTAGCCCCTGGATGGGAAAGCAACCCCGTAATACAGTTTCACCAAACTTTGTTTTGCAGAAGGGATTTAAACACAGAATCACAAATGTACTTTTCAACTTTGCATGTTGGCAAATTTCTAATTTTTTCACTACTTTTCTAGTTCTCTTTTACTGCTACACATCATTTGAAAAAAATTCCACTTTTTGGTGTGACTCAATCTAAAGTGGCATGATGAGATATTATGAAGAATAACTTTCTGGGACACTAGTATTGTCATAAATATATGCTGCATTCATGTTTACAAAGTCAGAATTTAGCAATGAAATGACTATTTCCCCATTTTTCTCAAGAGAACAGGAGAGTGAAAGTGGTCTAAACTTCAGCATGGTCTATAAAACAATTTAAGTTTATTTGGACATGCAAGAAGAACATGAGATGAGGCTTCAAGTCACTGATTACTCTGGAATGAAATATTTGTGCCTAAAAATACTAAATGAAGATAGAAGCCAGTTTGCTTTGTGAAACTAACGCAGACTTTGACATTGCCAGATATGGATTCAAAACTCATCTATCTATATTACTTTCCAGCTTTATGACTTGATTGATTTCCATATACAAAGTGATAGCAGTAATAAACACCATACAATGTTGTTATAAAGACTGCAGATTAAAGACTAGATATAAGAACTAAATACCATTTTTTATATCCAAAACATCTCCATGTGGCAGGAAGCTAAGAAACATTAGTCCTTTTTTCACCCTTTGTTTTAAATTTAATGACTAATTTTCCCAATATTTATTGTTAAATATTTTTTAAATACAGAAAGGCAGTAGAACAGTGAACATCTACTTTATAGAAAGACTAGTCTTCAGCACAATGTATCTACTCCCTTCTGAGTCTACATTTACACATGCACATAGCATGTGTGTATTTTTGCAAGCATTTGAGAACAAGGTAAGTTCCAAACATTATACTGCACCCTAAGTATTTCATCTTGCATCTCCTAGTTGAAGAACAAAAAATCATATTAGCAAAAACCTCTATTCATTCTATATCTATTTTTATTTAATTTCCCCAAAAATGTTCTTAAAGCTTTTGTTGTATGGTTTTTCTCTTCAAACTAGTTAAGGCTCATTCATTATATTTGATTGTTATGCTTAATTTCAAACAGAACTTTCACTTTTTTTTCATGCTACTGACTTTGGAAGATCCCTAAGTTTTATCTTGTATAATGTTCAATATTATAGATTTTTGTGATTGTTTTCTTTGCTTTTCTATTAATTGGATATTAGGGCTTAGAGACATAATTAGGTTCCGGTTAGATGTTATAGGTGATAAAATTCACATCTATCAGTAAACACATAATGTTAAGATTTCTTGCTTTCTAAGTTTGGTTACTTGGTTAAAAGATGACTTTCTGTTATTCCTCTCTGAAAGAAATATATCTTTCATTTTAACAATTACTAAGGAGTCTCTGGGGTAATAACTAAGGACCATGTGAATATACCATTTCCCAGAATTTTTATCATCCAGTGCTGATCCTAATTTTGGAAGTGTTGATTTTGATTTGAGTTTTCATCTGAGACATGATTAACCTTATTTTAATGAACTATTTGGATATATATTAACTATGATCCTTTATGTATAAGTTACATAAAGTTAACATTTTTATACATATACTTAGTATACAGAAGTATTTTATATTTTTCTATAGATGAATTTTTCAGCTTACACATTTTATTGAAAATAAGTGATTTCATTAGGAGATACATGTCAGTATATATTATATTGCAATGAATTATCACATTATATTCATGTCAGGCATAAAGAACAGACTAAAAGAAGCTGTGAGTCTAAGAACATCAGGAATTAAAGACATTAAAAATCTACCTGTTAAAAGTATCCTAAATGTAATGTGACTCCATGGACCAGAAAATAAAACTCCAGATGCTAAGAAGGTCTAAACAAAATATACATTCTACTCAATAATCATCGACTAGTTCTTTAATTGTGACAAATATACCATAGCCTTGTAAGATATTATTAATAGAGGAAATCAGATATGGGATATATGGGGTTTTCTCTACCCTCTTCACAATTTTCCTGTCAATCTAAAACTATTCTAAAATTAAAGTTTAGCATTTATTTTAATTATTATTTAATTTGTTTAATAATTATTTAACTAGCTTTATTAATAAAATTTAATAATTTGTTTTAAAATATGACTCTGAAACTTAGGGATGTTTAAAATTTTTAAAGCCTATTTAAAAAACAAAATCCATGAAAGCAATAATAAAATAAAATATCAAAAGTCATGCTTTTTATTAACAGAACTATATTGAAAGTAGTCAGTTTTTTAATCATGTTGCAGAAGGAAAAATTCACAAAAATTTCAAATCTCTTAGTTATAAGAGAATAGAATCCTGTCATATGGATATTTTATGTTCATCTGTCAAAATAGATTAGGTATCATTGTGGTAACATGATTCCAATTAATCAGTGACTTATCACCAAAGATTGATGTTTCACTCTTACATGTCCTTTGAGATCATGCATGTGACTGATGGAGTCCCTGTTGCTATCTGCTTCCACATAAAAGAAGGGGACATGATAAGTCACACATCAGCTTCTACCTTGAAGTGGCAGGGGAACTTTTCTGCTCACAGTGCACTGATCTAGCATGACCACCTTTAACTTCAGAGATTGGGAGAGTATGATTTGCACAACTCTGCTATTTACCCTAATCATGTGCTGTAACTAATAACTACATAACTTTCCTAAAGTTGTAAAGGTACTATCATGAATAGATTTCTGTTAAACTCTGATATAATTTTGAGTCAACCGTTAATTTCTATCAGTTTATTTTCATTTAGACATTATTATTTTCATTTAGACATCAATGCAGACCCAGCATTAAACCAAAGGAAATTGTCAGCTATCTGTCCTTATTATGGTTAAACTTTCAGAGTTTTTGAACTATACTTACTATGGCAAAAACCATGACATACATGAACATAAGTACATAAACTTTAGACCCAGTTATAGTCGTATGCTCATGGCAGTGCAGTCTTCTACTTTGTTATCTTACGGTACCAAATAAGTGTCCTGATATAAAACCTGTGAGAATTTGTGGCCACTATGGAAGCTGGGGAGGGAGCTGGAGGTGGTCCTTACACCTAAAAGGTTGAAGAACTTGAGCAGCAAGGTAGGACAGAACTAAAAATGCAATTTGAAATTATTACCCTGTTTTGAAGATGAAAATCTACAAAGGGGAACTAGTCACTCCAGACTTCAACTTTCCGTTACTGCAGTATGAGAGCACATAAGTTACAAGGGTACACCAGATCCCCCGGAGAGTTGCAAAAAGTCTCTGATTCATTAATTTTAGAAATTTTAATTTTAATGTATTTTTGAAAATTCTTTAAATGGGATGCAAATGGTTCTCTAAATTACTCTCATTCTGAAAAATGGTAGTTTTGACTAAAATGCTAGAACAGCACTTATTAACTTAAAGCACATAAATTATGATCTAAACTAAAAATTAAAGTCAATTTTCAGAATATACCAAGTCATCTTCAACCTGTTTCCATAAATCATTTTCCATATTGACATCAAGAAAATCCTTCAAAAAAGATGAAATCCTCTCTTCAGAGTAATTGTCTGCTGAAGGAGATTAAGAGAAAGCAAGGTGAGTTCCGAGGATCTAAGAGTTAGAAAAAGGTCACCATGGCATTAAATTTGGCATTTTATTATGAGCATCATCTTGGGAGTTTACGCGAGTTTCTAAGTCATTAGAAGAGAGGAGCTTTTGATTTTGTTGTCTCCTCACTCAGTGGGTTTTGCTGGTTTCAGATATTGTTAAAGGAAATTGACCTTTTGATTGTTTATTTAATCAAGTGACTGTCTTTGAATACAGAGGGTGCCAAGTGAATGACTCATCAGACTAAGCAGAGCAGAATAACAAGGACTCCTCCTGTGTTCCACTTTCTGCCTGTGATATTTTGCAATTCAAGTACTCAATTTTTACCTACAGCCATCTTTGGCTTAAAAATACATGCACTTTGGCTTAAAAATACCTGACACCAGAGCATGTAGCTTAAGGGCTTTATAGTAACATAGTCTGAGTTGACTTACTGGAGTTTACTGTGTATTAACTTATTTCAAACATCTCAATTCACATGTCATACATGTGTGTTTATGTATGTAGAGTCTATATGTATTTACAGACACACACATCTAGTTTAAAAGTATACACTTTTTAAACTTGGTGATAAGTTCTTAACAATTTCAGTTAGCCCACTCCTGTGGTCACAATAGGCTATTTTTACAGATTACTCCATTAAAAATTGTATCTAAATAATTACCAGTTGCAACTTAATAATTTTAGCATAAATGTAGCAGCTTCAAATACCCATTTATTAGTTCACGACTCTATATATCACACATCTGGAATGGCATTTCTTAGGGTTTTGCGTGGGGTGTCCCATGGTGGAGATCAAAATGTCAGGTGGACTGAGTTTTTATCTGGAGACACTGAGGAGACACACAGGGTCATGCAAATGAATACATAAATAATTGACTTATTTTCCTTGCAGTTGTGGCTCCAAGGTTCCTATTTTTTTGCTACCTATCAACTGCACTTCACTGTCGACCTATGTAGATTGCTTTCAGGTCTTTTCCACATGGCCCCCTCTTTCTTCAAGCCAGTGAAGGCATCCTGAATCCTTGCTTCAAACTCCCCCTATGCCTCTTCTGGAATCAACTAGAGGAAATATTCTGCTTTTAAAGGGCCCATGTGGATGTGTTAGACCCACTCAGATAATCTCCCTCCCTTTAGGTCAACCAATTAGTAATTTTAATTGCATCTGCAAAATTCTTTTTGCCATGTAACATAATCATGTGGGACCTCTTAGAATTCTGCTTACCTGATTACCTGCTACAGCTAGTCATTGTTCTGTAGATGCAGTTATTAGGTTGAATGACATGAAAATGCATTGGGACCATTAAATGAAAATCACCATATGGGTTATATTCAGTTTAAATTTTATTGTGGGTATGACACAAAGGACTTATGGTCCTGATGTAAAATGTAAAATATTTACATTTTAGAGAAATCTATCAGTTATCAGATGAATAGTATGTTCTAAAGGACTGTTATAAATAGTATGTTTTAAAGGTAATAAATGCTCAGCATATTTATTACCTGGAGTGTTCTGATTCTATCAGATGACAATGAATAGTGTTGTTTTCTTGATGTGCTCTGTTAATCATGGTCTTAGTCATACACTAATGACACAAACTCACAGACTTTAGAACTAAAAGAGATGTGACATTATATGTCACCTTTCTCCTATCCCTATCCATCTTTTCATAAATGAAAAGCCAGAGACTCTGAGGAGGTATGAGTTAGGGAAGGCTGCAAACCCAAACGGAGACTAGCCTAGAATATACACTTCCTAATTCCCTATTTGGTAGTAATGATGATGACACTACCATTAATTGAAGATTTTCCTTATTCAGGCACTATTTTAAATATTTTATTTTAAATATTTTTATTATTTAAGCATATTATTTTTCTTAATCCTCACAAAAATCCAGTGAGTTGGATGTTATTGTTATCAAAGTTCAGTCAGGATACTGTGTACAAACACAGGTTTATCACTTAGATGACTTAAGGAAATTATGTAATCTGTTAGGACCCTGAATTGGCTATATCCATAATTGGAGATTTGCTCTAAAGAGGACCTTTGTAAAAAGCAATAGAACTGCAGCGATTATTTGCTTTGACAAATGTTGACTGAGTCTCATTACCCTATACAGCAAAATTTCAAGTCACTTTTGCTGTGATAAAGTCAGACATTAAATAAAAAGCTATAGGTCTTTTTTCCTGCCAAATTTCATTAATTTGCCAACAATTTACATAATTATATATTTTGGGAATGTAACTTCATACCTTCATATGTGCACACACTTCACTCACCCTCCATCAAAGTACCAATGCTTGTGCTCTAGCACCTTTCCTTCCCATCCTCACCACCCTCTCCTCCTTCATCCGCTGTAATAACTAGCATATTCTTCAGAGTCTAAGAACTATAAAAAAACTATAGCTCTTTGGCATTGCAAAGTCTGTGTCATGAAATCTTTAAGAATCTCATTTCCTAAATTTCCTGTATAGACTGTGACTCTTGCCACATTTTCAGATTTCTCTAAAGTTGTATATCTCATCTGGTGATGATTTTTCACAAATGTATTCTTTACAGGAAATGGACACTAGAGCTACTTGGAGAGGCCAGGTCTCAAAGCTTTGTCTAGCTCCCTTCCACTAACCTAGATTTTCCACTATTCCAGTTCACACATGGACAAAGTAATATAAAGTTTTCTTGTGGTTTTTGAGACTCACTCTCAAATAAACTCAAAATATTAAATTTGCAAATACTCAGGTCTATTTTTCATCATTCCCATCCTTAAAATAAAAAAGAACATTTTACCTTCTTTGTTTTATGTATATGTATTTTTTTTTGGTTGATTGGTTTTCAGGTTTTTCTTTGATACTAAGTAGCAGACGGTATATATAACATTGCAGATCTAAATATTTGATCCTGTGTCTCCTAATGATAGGAAAAAATTTTATGATACACACACCTTTATCTACCTAAGAAAATTAACAATTACCTAATTCCATTTAATATCCAATCCATAGTTAAATTTTCTCTGCTTGTGTTAAATTGCTTTTATAGTGCTTGCTCGTAAGGTTTCTAACTGTTTTTTTGTTTTCCCAAATAAGAAGACAATACACCAGTAGCATTTAGTCCTTACATCTCTGATTTTTTTTTTCGTTTGGCACAATTCCTACACCTTGTTATTTATTCCATTATTACCTTTATAAGGTGATTAGGTTAATTCTTTTCAACAATATCCATATTCTGAGTTTGTCTTAATTTTTTTTAATTATGCCATTTATCTAGTTACCCTAGCCTCTATTTTTGAAAATCGAAGGTTAGTTCCAGAGAAGAGACTAGAACTAGAAGGTTAGTTCCAGAGAAGAGACTAGAACTATCAACAACTCGATAGTTGAGTCTATGCGTTTTGTGTCTGTGTAATTGTTCTATGATTAGTACTACAATGTTTGATTTCTTAAGATGATGAAAAACAGGACTGCTGATGTTAAAATCATGTTTTCTTTTAACTGGTACCACTAATTGGTGGAATGGTCATTTGTCTCATATGATCATCCCTTTCTCAACCTAGCATCTAATGTTGTTTGTTCACATCTTGATGTGTGGTCAACTTGAATTGTTTATTCCATCAGAAGTTGTATATTGTCATTTTTAAATGTTGTTTTTACTTTCATAGTTTTTAGTTAAACATTTCTTTGTAAGAAAGTTTTCCTTACTCAATGAGGGATTATATAATTTTATAATTCATATCAGTACAACATGTTCACATCAGTTGTATAAAATAATCAGTCTTAGATTGTGAAACTGAGTTGTAGCTCTGTCTTAACTTACATTTTAATTTTTAAAGTATTTTGATGTACATTAAAGGCGAAAGTAGAGAACAGATGAAATTTAAAGCAGTGTTTCAAAATATGAGCAAATATAAGAGATTTGAAGGCCAACAAGTCACCAGTAATAACAGAAAGTGTTTCTTGATCTAAGACAAAGTTATTAATATCCAACACTAATAGTTCTTATTGCATGGCTGTATTCCCCACAATTAATGGTATGCATGACCAAGGTAGTTAAGTAATTTCAACCTATAAGAAGTAAATCAATTTTTATACCACCCCATTGCTTCAACCTTATTAGTCTCTCAAGTCCATATCCCAGCATGTAAGACCTGTTATTGTTTGGACTTAATTGCTTATTCCAACGCAGCCCCACCATTTTTAAAATATATTTTTTGGTTATTTGAACCATCCCTCTACTGTTTGGTTGCTCCTAGCTTCAGTCTTTGTCCCCTTACAAATACTCTTCTTTCCTCTCAGTCAACCATTTTTCAAACCCAGCTCAAATCCCATTTCTTCAATTAAGTTCCTCCCTAGCTAAACTTTTTTTTTTACCTCTGTCACACCTGTAGTATTAGACTCAGTTTCCTCTTAGAGCTTCTAATTGACTTCTGTAAATAAATCTCATATCCAGTACTTTAAATGGGACATGGTTATTCATGACCTAAAACCAAAAAGCTTTTTTCACATTGTATTGTGTTGGGTTTTGCATTTCCTTTGAGAATTTCACTGAAACTTGGGAATGAATATGCACCTATTAGCAGGGGACTATCTCCATGTGCAACTTTCATTGCACTCTAGTATCATCCTGCAAAAGCCAGCTTTTCATATGAAAGTTAGGACTAGTATTTGAGGATTACTCACACCTGTTCTTTGGAAATAAGGCTTGATCTTTCATTGTGTACAACAAGGGAAACAAAGACAGACATAAATTAATCTTGTATTTAAATATTACAATGAAAACAAACCTTATTTTCTTTTGGTTGAACCTTTTTGTTCCTTTGTTACCAACTTGAACACTGTTTGAAATGGAATAACACAATGGCATTTTGTGTTTCTTCAAGGCTTTTTAGAAATTTTCCATCCCACTCAACAAGACATTGTTTGAAATACCATTTCTCTCTATCTCCTTAATAAGCACTTTTATATTTATGCAGTTCTTTTCACCTGAGGACCTCAGAGCATTGGCTGATATTTTTTGTTACCAGATGGTGATGACGAAACTACCACTCTTGTTTTCTGTCTCTGCAGAAGCAGGAGGTAAAAAGCTACGGAGCACTGTCCAGAGAAGTACAGAAACAGGCCTGGCTGTGGAAATGAGAAACTGGATGACTCGACAGGCGAGCAGAGAATCCACAGATGGTAGCATGAATAGCTACAGCTCAGAAGGAAAGTGAGTGAGGCGGCTGTGGCATCCTGGGCCTCACCAGGCGTTTTCTGGCTCATTCCTGGTGCTTCCACAATAGCTAACCACATACTCAGCAGCAACATTTGAATTTTTACTGACTAGTTTGCTATGAAGAGCACTATTTTCACTGCCACTGAATAATGTGACATATCTGGCTTTTTGTTTCAAGGGAAACAGGTTTGAGAATAGTGTTCTGCTTTAATGACAAGACGTAAGATGTTAGTCATAGTACATGGAAATATAATCATTTGTCCTATATTCAAACAATACATGAAAGCACAGAAAGAATAACCACTCCTACCTTACTCAATGAACAATACTGGCTTTTAAAATATTTGCTCTGCGGAGACAGGAAGACCGGGAGGGGGTTAAAATCAAGGAAGCGATGGGTATAAGAGATTAAGCTGATGGTTCACAGGTGCAAGGTGGTAGGAGAACCTCAGGGTGACATTATAAAAAATATATTTATATGCAATCAGTTTTTTAAATTAATTTTTAAAAATCTGGAAAAAAATAAAATATTTGCTCTGATAGTTATTACATAAAAATAGGAAGTGTTGATACATGCTTAGTTCCACTCAGTGAAAAAACTGTTCAGATAAATTTAATGACTAAAAAGTCACTAAGAAAGTAAATGAACCTCTTCTTTATGTAGCTAGCATGTAGCCTTTCTTTGAATCAACTGTATCTGAGATATTTTTCAAGCATTTGTAAAGATCTTGTAGCCCTGTCACCATCAATAAACTAACAGTAATTAGCAATTGCAGATCTGTTGGTGGATGTAAAGGACATTAACAGAGGGAACTGCCTTCCTGGCCTGCCTCTGCTGTCACCAGGAAAGTGTCAGGTGCTGCTCAGTGTATGGACAGCCATTTCGCAGGTGTAGGCTACAGATGCTGCTGGTAGAGTGCTGATGATATGCCTGCGTGTCGTTTGCCAGCACAATCTTATAAATACAGGAAATGTGTATGGTGTTTTAGCACTTATAAATACGGTGGTATGGGACACTTGTTGAAATAAAATACTTGGGTTAACTGAATATTTGAAAATTAAGGTTAAAGGAAGTCATAGATTCATTGTTAGTGAAGGAAGACGAAGAATCAAGCAATTATAAGAATACTTCATTTTATCATGCTTTTCTTTATTGTACTACCTAGAGTTTGGGCTTTTCACAGATAGAAGATTTGTGGCAGTCCTGGCCAGGCACATCTATGGTGCCATTTCCAGCCATGCAGGTTATGGTTATCATTTTTTAGCGATAAAGTATTTTTTGGTTAAGGTATACGTACATTGTTTTAAGACATAATGCTATTGCACAGTTGAGAGATGGTAGTATAGGCTGATTAATAGGCACTGGAAACAAACTAAACAATTGTATGAATTGCTTTACTGTAATTTTGCTTTCTTGCAGGGGTCTGGTCCTAAACCTGCAATATCTCTAAGTGCCTGTAGGTGCACTGTATTTTCCCTCTTGTAAAGTGCTATATCATATACTGTTACCAGTAGACAAATATCTAGACTATAATCTCTGCACTTTACATGTTTGTAGTCCTGTTGGAGAAATAGGCCAAATACTCATAAATTCATTTCATCTGTATTATCGTACCTTCTGTTCCAGTACTGTCCTATTCACTGGAGATATAAAACACCCAGGGATTTTCAAATATTCAGTTAACCCAAAATTAGTCAGGGATCAGGACCCTGGGCTCCATAATTATAAAGGCTTAAGTTCACTTCTGGTTTTGTTGTTTCTTTACTTTCGAACCTCAGGCAATTGAGTTAATTTTTCTAAGTTTCATTTTAATTAATTGATTGAGTTTAAAGGGTACTTACTAAGTGCTTACAATCCAGGCAAAGTTTAGGTGCTAGAGATTTATCAGTAAATAAAACAGAAAAAATCCCTACCCTTATTGAATTTATAATCTGATAGATAGCACAGACATTAAATGAGAAAAGTCACTAAAATATATATACATGAAAGATAAGTAAAATATCTACTAGACTAGGTAGTACTAGTGCGAAGGAGGAAAAATAAAGCAAGGACAAGAAATGATAGAGGGTAGGGATAAGATTTTATTCAGAATCAACAGGGAGAGGAGCACATTTTGGTAAAGATCTAAAGGAACCTATTGAGTACCTGGATATTTGAGAGAGAAACATTCAAGATTGAAGCATGCTGACCCTGAATCAGTGTCTTGCTTGACATTAACACTGGGAAGTGGCGTGAGGCAAGAGTTGTAGCATAGCAGGAGTTAAGATCTGGGGGGCAGATGGGGCAGCTTGTGTTAGTCTTTACATATTATAATAAGATGAGGGGAGGAATGAGAAATCATGGCAGGGTTTTGAGAAGCAGACTGACATAATCTGACGTCAATTTTAGCAGATTATTCTGACTATATGGGGTGGAAAGTAAAAGTGGTAACAGAGAGACTATTCAGAAAAATGTTGTAGTATAATATAGAACATAAAAAATGACTTGAATCAGAGGGATAGTGTCAATGATATCTGGTTCTGAATGTATTTTAACAGTACAGCCAATAAAATGTGCCTGTTGTGAGTGATGAGAAAAGGAGTTAATTTTGTTTGGTAGGCTGCTATAACAAAATAACATATACTGGTCTAAACAAAGAAATTTATGGAAGTCCAAGAGGTAGGCATTGGAAGGGTTCCATGTGCTCACATGGTCTTCTTCTGTGTATGAAGACCAGGAATCTCTTCTTCTGAATATACTGGTCAAATTAGGTCAATACCCCATCCAGATGGCTCCATTTGCACTTAATTATTTACATCCAAGCAGATATGTGGGGAAGTAGTGGGAATACTAGCCCATGACCTAAGGTAAGATCTAATCTGGAAATGTCAGTCTAAGCAGTCAACACTGGTGGTGGGTAAAGCCATGACTGGATGAGATTACCAAGGGAATTTAGCCTTATGGACAAGAAGTGAAAGGATCAAGCCTCCAATGTTTAATGGCAGAACTAGCAAGAGAGACAGGTAGAGCAGCAAGTGAAGAAATTCAGAAGACTAGGGGGCCCAGGAAACAAAAGGGAGAAACTCCTTCAAGAAAAGGGTGAGGATGGTCTCTGAGTCACTGATGCTGATGTGTTAAATTTAGTGAATAAGAGGTGTCAATAGTCAGATCCACCACTGTGACCATTAGATAATTCCAATCAGAGAAATTTTGATGCATGGGAGAATAATAAAGCAAGGGAAAGAACATGGGCAAAAAACTGTTCTGAGTTTCAGAGAGAATAAGAGGAAAACAGTTGAAGATAGCACATAGAAACAGCTCTTACAAGGAATTTCAAGGAGAGAAACAGGGTGGTAGCTGGAGAGGGAAATGAGTTAAGAAAGGGAATTATTTTTTAAGTGCATGAAATAACGGCATGTTTGTGTATCAAAGGGAATAGTTCAGAAGAGTTTCTCCATCTGGAAAACAGATTAAATAATATAACCTGTCCTCTGATAGCTGAGGGAATTGAATATAATAATACCCAAGTGCTCCATAAGTAGTGAGGGTTATTGAGAAAAATCACAGCCCCTGCCTGCCAGGCCAGGGGAAAGATACAGACAGGAGCCACTATCCAGTGTGGACAAGATCTTCTGGTGGTAGAAAGACATGTACTGCTGGAGAATAAGGAGATGGATGTGGTTTTGGAGTTCAATTAATATATTAGTGGCAAATAGTGCTGCCAACCTGTGTTCCTACCGAAGAGGGAGAATGGAAACTTGAGTTGCCAGGAAGTAAACAAGGATTGTGGATGTAATTCCATGTGTTGTTTTGCTTTCAGTCTAATTTTTCCTGGTGTTCGCTTGGCCTCTGATAGCCAATTCAGCGATTTCCTGGATGGCCTTGGCCCTGCCCAACTTGTTGGTCGCCAGACTCTGGCTACACCGGCAATGGGTAAGAATTTCTCACTTGATTTTGCTGTTTTCCTTTGAGATTATAATTTACATTCACTGAATTTCACAGGCGCTTCAATAATATCAGCAAGAATGAGTATCTTATGTTTTAACAAAGATCTTCAACTAATTTTTTTCTATTTTGATTTGCTTTTAGAAGTCAAATATCACTTTTGAAATCTTAAACCCTTTTGTTTGAATTTAGGAAACTATGTGGGGTGTGATAAAATGATGGTAAGCAAGATCTTTGGCACAATTATTTTTCTCACTGCATTTGTATATTAAGGCCTATTTGTTTCATCCTCACATGCCATTAGGTGACATCCAAGTAGGAATGATGGACAAAAAGGGACAATTGGAGGTGGAAATCATTCGGGCCCGAGGCCTTGTTGTAAAACCAGGTTCCAAGACACTGCCAGGTAAAAGCAAAAGGTTCTTCTACTCTTGTTCAAATCCACACCTTCCAACTTAAAGCCTGATTGTGATTAGAGGCTGAAAACTTTGTCCAGGTAATCAAGGATAGTAATGGGTTGATTAGTTCTAAAGTTCATGTGTTTATCCAGAGCAAGCATTCAGGGAAGGCTGCCTGCTGGGAGTTATAAGTTGTTAAATGAGGTCATATATAGAAATTGCTGCAAAGTAATAACCACCAGTTAGATAATTTATTTTTACAGTCTATGCATAAGTTCTTTTTTTACTAGATACTGTTTTGTATTATTCTTAATTTTCTGGAGCTTCAGAATTATTCTTCAGAATCTATAGAGAATTAGAATAGAAATATATCCAGGCCACTAAATCAACATAAACCTCTGTGTGCAAGACTTTCTAATGCTAAGACTTTTACCTCCTATAGTGTATAAAGAGGAAGCATTACAAATTTTTATCACGATGTCACATATTTTAGACTGAAAAAATCATTATAACCTAAAGTGTTTAGAACCATGAAAAATGCCACAGATGCCAGGTGCATTGTGCCAAGGTGCACTGAGCAATGAATTTAACATATAGAACAATTACTAGGGATTTGGAAATTGGTTTCTTGCCCCAGCACCTCCACTGACTGAGTTCTAATTTTGAATCTCTTCTTAGCTTCTCTATCCTTGCAGAATTCTAAATTATAATATATATTACCTATTGTACAACCTTGCCATGGTGATTAAGGCAATTGTGTTTCTAAAGGTCTTGGAGCTAGGCAGCCCACGCTGCTATAAAGAATATAATTCATACAACCACAGAAATGCTTTCATAAAGTATCTGTCATAAATTTCAAGCCATAGGATTCATAATTTGCTGTCTG
This sequence comes from Uropsilus gracilis, assembly GCA_004024945.1. Lineage (NCBI taxonomy): Eukaryota > Metazoa > Chordata > Mammalia > Eulipotyphla > Talpidae > Uropsilus > Uropsilus gracilis. Next base: position 29,060 of record PVHY01012243.1, on the reverse strand, counting down.
TTCCTTGATAATTTGAACATATTACACCAAACCAACACTACCACCAGTAAACAAAACATTGAGTGGTAAATAGATCATTTGTGGTGGTAAATGTATAAAACAATAGAGTTTCTTTGTATTTAAGCATGTCTAATTGGATAGAAGTATTGATAAGTGGCAACTTGATTAGAGCATTTCTCTTGAATATTGTTAGAGAATGGAAGCATTATCCTTTGTTTGGTGTGGTGTATAAATCTAAATAAACAGTTGATGGCAAAATAGTAATCATGGTCTAAAACTATCTGTATGGGTGATAGTTACGTGTTACTTAGCTAATGGTTTTGACATGATCTGGAAAAGCCAGAGTTTAACTGCTGGCTCCTGCAGCCTAAGCAATCAAAGGCTCTTGCCAGTATCACCTTGAACTGGGTCTTCCACAGCCACAACTTATCATTTGCCTTTGTTTTCTTTCCCAAGCACCATATGTAAAGGTGTACCTATTAGATAATGGAGTCTGCATAGCCAAAAAGAAAACAAAAGTGGCAAGAAAAACGTTGGAACCTCTTTACCAGCAGCTATTATCCTTTGAAGAGAGTCCACAAGGAAAAGTTTTGCAGGTATTTATTGAATTATTTATCCCATCCCGAAGAAAGTGTTTTCAAACCTTATACCTAATATCTTTTCTTACCATATTCTTTTTTTGTTCCTCACATCTGATAATCTTTGGAAAACCCCAGGCATTGGCCAGTGCTGTAAAACTATCAACACTAAAGTTTCCTTTAAAGTGAACGGTAGCCTTGCAAACCCCGATCCCACATACGTTCTAACTTCCCTGGACTGCTTAGGAATGTGACACCCCAGTAGAGTTTTCCCCTAATGAACCTCTAGGTTTTAATAGTGAAAGAAAACTATACTTAACTTGATGTTTGATGTCAGTACTTTGATGTCAGCACAGAATTGAAAGTTTCCACTTACAAGGTTTTATGTGCTTGTTCTACTGACTTTTCTCTCCTTCTTGTTTTGCCAACAGATCATTGTCTGGGGAGATTATGGCCGCATGGATCACAAATCCTTCATGGGCGTGGCCCAGATACTGTTAGATGAACTGGAACTTTCCAATATGGTCATTGGATGGTTCAAACTTTTCCCCCCTTCTTCCCTAGTAGATCCAACATTGGCCCCTCTCACAAGAAGAGCTTCCCAATCATCTCTGGAAAGTTCCACCGGACCTTCTTACTCTCGTTCATAGCAACTGTAAAACCGTTGTCATAGCAACCAGCGTTCCAAAAAAAAAAAAAAAAAAAAAAAAAAAAAAAAAAACCACAGGTCGCAAACCCTGGTAACACTGCATGCTTAATGTTGTGTCTTCTGGGCCTGTTTCTAGGGATACAAAGCGATCCTGTGTTCTCAGAGGAAGTTGCACACATTGTGCCCTACAGAAGGTCCTCAGGTGAAAGAGCAGAGCTATGAAGAACTATCAGGTTTGGAGTTCAGTAACACTCAAGTTTTGGTCCAATCTGAAGCCATGGATTAATCTCAAAGAATCAGTCAGTTTCATGCAACAAAAGCCCTTTTCAATGGCACCTTTATATTTTTATCGTTCCTTTTTCTTCATTTCTCTGATCCAAAGCCCTGTTATGCCACAGAAATGGAGCTACACAGTCTTTAAGCCATGTTATAAGTCAAGGAGTGAAGTCCTGGGAAGCATCAGGTGAAAAGCAAGAGACCAAAGAAGTGGTCTGGGACAAAACGTCAGCCCTCCTCCAGATGATGACCAGGAGCAGCTGTGCGAGCGACCAGCGCCTCCCCGGAGCTCTAGCAGGCATGTCCTTCACTCTGCCGGAATGTGTTGGACCCTGAAAGTCAAAATTCTGTGGCTATACTGTACTGAATGAAATTAAAGAAACTTTTTTTTGCATGGACACAGATTAGCTGAATACTTAAATTATTTTCTTGGGGCTGCAACTTGCAAAAAAAAAAGAATAAAAATCAGCCATTTTCAACAATTTATATTATTTTTAAAAATTAAATTTCACTAGTGCATGGTTTTAAAAAGAGGAGAGAATGCAACAGGTGATACAAAGACACACCATGTTTATTCTTTAAACTAACCATAGTCTGTGTTTTGGCAGACATTATAAATGAAAATACTTTCTAGAAGATACTTAAAATTCTCTTTATGTGACAAATAAGTATAATATATACAGTTTATTTCCATGTTACAGATACAAAACTGATGAAGTTCAATATGTGCAAATTGTTCACATCTTTCTTCTTCCACTTTTTTGTCTTCTCCCTCTTTTAATCTTTTATTTTCTTTCTCCTGACCAGAGTAAACATCGTATTAAAAAATAATAAATTTAGACCCCATATTTGATTCAGAAGTATGTAACCTTCTGAATTTATGAATTTCTCAAGGGAAAAAAATCCATTTAAAAGCTTTCTTTTTTCAAGCATGTTGAAAAGGATTTTGCAACATGACTTGGGAGTACACTACAGTCAGTCAGCATGTATTTGATAAAGAAGATATTTGAACTTTTGCAATTTATTGTACAGTGCATGGTAATTTTCTTTTCACCTTCAAAGTTTAGTTTTACAGGAAAATCCTAAAATCATGTGGCCATTGTGTAAAGTCTAAAAAATTTGTTTTTAGCACCAGCATTATTCATACAGGGGTCAAGGTATTATTTCTGGAAGGTTTTGGTTCTGTTTTTTAATCAATTAAAGCAGTTTCTTTAGCCAATTTCCATTTACTATGTGACTAGGAAAACACTGCTAAAATTTTGGAGCTCTGAAACATAGGGCTGTTTATTAATTCATTTTTCTGTAGTAAAATTCAATTTTTCACAAATTATATTTCTAAAGAAATATAGGAAACATAAATTTGCAACAAATAATTTTGAAGCTCCAATTTTTAGGTGACTCCAAGAAAGTCAGTCTGCCTCTTAATAATTCTTTGATGCCATCACCAAAAGTCTACAAGCATCCCCCAATGCCAAGCGCCTACTTTTGATTTTACTGACACTTACTACCATTGGGTGGTGCTGCATGGCTAGATTTCTTTTAAGTTCCCCCCTTTGGAAGAAAAGTCACTGGTTAATGTAATAAACAACTCACCCTCTCTGATTCTTTATGCACACGTTGGTACCACATTTCTAGTGGCCGATTTTGTTTCTGCAGTAGCTTTTGAGACTCACCTACATACCATTTGTTTAAATTAAGACCATGCACAAAAATTGCTTTCTGTTTTTGTTTTTTTCCACTTGAAGTTCAGTGCTGATCATCAAAAACTATCATGCTTGATATGGTGCAAAAGTTAAAATGAGTATCACTAAAAATGCCTTCTCTTTATGTGGTGCAATACAACCAAGACTGTGTCTTGATGTTCTGTGATCTATGATGGACCCAGGCAAAGTCATTAAAAGATCGAGTAAAACTTTACTAAAATAATTTAGACACTTGTGTACCAGCAACAAATTGACTTATTAGACCTATCCTGTCCTCTCCCTTAGAATAAACGTTTACCATTTTCCTGATAACTAAGATGCAGTCACATAATCTTTTGTGCATATTCCTATATAAATTATTTCTAATTTTAATAAGGACATGAATATGTGGAATATTTGTACATACTTGTCATTATGCAGTATTTATTTAAAAGTTGGTGTGTTTTTTATTTTATTTTATTTTCACATGTCTGCACCTCAACTTGTGGTTTAGTCATGTAAATAGCACTATTCCAGTGACCCACTGCTGCCCTGTATATAGTATGTTTTAAAAGTAAAGGGAATTCCAGCTGGGGGAAAAAAAAAGAGGGGCAGATTAGTTCTGTAACAAACACCAACAATGTAAATCAAATTCATTCTGGTGATGGTATTTAACACTTTAAATAAAACATTTTCTTTACAGACGTCTCCTACTTCACTTTTGACTTCTCTTCGCCCCACACATCCCAAGCTTGCTACAGCTCGTTACCTGAACTCACACATCACGTAAACACAACAAACTGATCTTTTCCTACTGCTCAGTAGCAACAGCAACTGTGGTCTTGGCAAATAACCTTCAGTAGAGCCTGTCTTCTAAGTACCAAAGGATTCTACTCACCATTAAAAGTTATTGCTGTGAAAAAGTGGTTTTTATTTTTTTTCTGATGACATGATTCAGCAGTTCACAGATTTTTTCAGTAAGACAAGTGCAATTTCAAGTCATTATGACCTCATTACCTGCAATCTCAGAGAATCAGGCATAGGATCTGCCATTCCCTGAGTGAAGGGTGAGCTTTATTCTGCATTTGCATGAGTGGTAGGCTCTGTAGGGGGTTAGGGTGCATTTTTGACTGAGAGACCTGTGTGACAACCTGACATTCCAGTTTGCCCAGGACTGGGTTATATTGTAAGAGTGAATGGGTGAAAGAATTTTCCCTATCCTTGTAAGGTAGTTCCTCAAGCAGGGAAGAAGAACCATAGCAGAGTTCCAGTGGGAATCCTCCCTGGTTCTAAATGTAAGAAACTAGCTTGGATTAATTAAGAATCCAACTAAAGCACAAACCCAGCTCTCTATTTCCAAGTTCCAGTCCAGTTCCCATACCTATCCCTTATTTTTTACTATTCAGTATATACCCTCTAGTGGATTATTTCTTTGCTGTTCATACACACATTGTTAAAATCCACTTGCCTTCCTTATAACTCTCTCCCAAAAGCCCTTCTAAAAATGATCTGTTAGTCCTTCCTTGCAACTCCCAGATCAGGACTGAATTCTTCCTATCAGTTCCAGACTAAACCCTAACATGGCTGCCGTTGACACCAACACTTTTACTTTCCCAGAGACTCCAGATGCCAAAATTCTACAATCAGCATAAAAAAACATGGCCATCCATCTAATAAAGACTATGAAAGGATGATTGGAAAATGATCAAAACCATCTGTCTGTACTGACTTCACCATTCTGTGTGCAAAAGTCATGTTCTCAACATGTCTGCCTCCAGTCACTCCTCTCCCTGTACCCTCAATGTCATGCTAGCATCCATGGACAGAGTAAACAAGTTCACACACCCACCTTTGTTTTGTGAGTTGTGCCATACAACAATCCCTGTGCTTCAGACATTGGATTTCAGGTTCAGGCATTGATTACCTGACCCAGGGAACAAGGAATTTGAATTATATCCTCTTCTATCCCTAAATCAACACTTTGATTAACATGTAAGCACCCTCAGGGAAGGGACATGTCTATTGTTTTAAATTCTCAGTACTGAGAGAGATCTATGACACACATGACACATAGACATTTAGGAAATATCTGTCAAATTAATAAATATGTAGTCTCTGCTCTACTAGAGATTGTAGTGAACAAAACAAGCCTGGCCCCATCCTCGTGAATATATACAACAAGCATGTTCCTGTCCTCATGGATCTTTCATTCTAAGGAAGATACACATTGGATAAAAATAAGAAATATGAGAACTTTGCAAAAGAGAAGACCCCCAAATGCTAAGGGACTATCCAGCAAAACATTTTAATTCCGTCCAAAAGAAAACAGACAAGTGTTAAATAACAAGTGACAACATTGGGAGGTGGGAGTGAGGGAAAAAAATATTCTGGTCAGATAGAACAGCAGATTTGGAATTTGAATGTGGAGAACCATGACTACACCACTCTTACAGTCTGGTTCTGATAACCGTAAGTTTATAGGAAGCACTTGTGAGTAAAAAAAAAATTCTGATCTCTGCAACCATGTTATTTCTTAAACTATTGGGTTCCATTGAGAAGCTTGTTTTCATTTAAATTGCTAAGAGATTTGCAAATGAAATATCAATCAAGGCTCATTCTGTATAAGATTATTTTTGAAATGGTGCTTAGAAAGGCACTGAAAGTTGAGTCCTGAATTTCATTCAGTTGTTAAATCTTCCCACACAGTTCTGCACTAACAGAGGACTTAAGTTCAAAAATCACCTACCTCAGCACAGCGCACATTGTGTGTGCCCATAGTTAGCCTTCAGGGGTGAATATCCCTTTCAAATGTTCTCAGAAAGATTGGTGTCCTCTATAGGGAAAATTCCTGAATCCTGAAATTTATCTTGTAGTTTGCATACAATTGGACACGTTTGTATTCTTAATGCCTTCTGACTACCATGTCCTGTTATTTTGAGGATCATTTTGTTTGGCATATTTTCTGGTCTATTTGCATTATTCCTATGAGACCTGCTGGTGTCTAACTAATCCCAGTCTCACGCCAACTGATGGCTGCATAGGAGGTGCAGGTTCTCAAACTCTTATCAATCTGGACTGTCTCTTGTGGAAATGTGTTATTTTTGGTTTTGTTTTGCCTTCTTATCAAAGAGACTGTCCATCTCCGGTGACAGATTAAAAAGGTAAGGAACTGACAGCGACTGTTTTCTGATATATAATGACAGCTGAATTAAGAAGAAAGTCAATAAAACCAGCTGAGGTAGAAAATGAAGAGAGTTCTGCAGATTTCACGTTCCTCATCCCATTATGACAGAATTAACTGCATTCTTTCTCTTCCAAGAGATCCCATGTGTTCTAGTTATAGTTAGCTGGATTCTGCTACTTTCAGTCATAAGTCCTAATTAAAATATTTGGCCAAGGACTCTTCTGATGGAATGGTATCATCTTGAAGAAATCCTTGAGGTTACCTAGAACAAATTCATAGCTTTAAAGGAATCCCTAAGCGCTGGCCATCCAACCTTTATTTGGCAAAATGAATTCTGCAATGCAGTTCATTCCATCTCAAATAGTTAGAATCTTCTTCCTGAGACTTAGCCTTTCCTTGGACTAGTTTCAGTCCTTTCCTTGGACTAGTCCTACATTCTAAAACTATAAACCAAAAGACTGATGCCTCTTTTACATGAAAGTCCTTCAAATATTTTGTTTATTATCATTTTCCACAACTCTTCAGAAGCAGAATAGTAAGTTTTCTCAAAGTTCCTGGTCTAGATATAAATGTCCAAATTGAAATAAGTGTTCACTAGCCATATAACCTTGAGTAAACCTTACAAAAATACCCAGAAGTGGAATGTCTGGATCATAGATCTTTCTATTATTAATATTTTGAGGCATCTACATATTCTTTCAATATGGTTGCACCATTTTGCATTCCCATCACCAGTGAACAGGGTTCCCTTTTCTCTACATTTTTGCCAACACATTATTATCTTTTTTGTAAAAGCCATTCTTATCGGTGTGCTGTGATTTCTCATTGTAGTTTTAATTTGTGGATTTCTTTTTAGAATTACACTCAAATCCCTGGCTCTGCCACTCTTGACAATATCATCTATATTCTCTGAGTTCACTACCCACATCTGCAAAATGAGGATAATAAAACCACCCAATTCATTTGGTTGTCATGAGGGATTAATAGAATGTATACAACATTCCTAGCACTATTCATGGTATAAAATAAGTGTTTATAAATGCTATTAAGAGCATAAGTAATTGATTAGACTGTCTAAAAAACCATTTTATTCTTTGTCTGCCCTCTCATCTAAGGAAATCCTTTAAAGTCCTCCAATTGGAGCAAACAGCTGTTTCTGTAATTTTAGGGCCAAGCTGGGCATCAACTGCTAGATTTGAAGATCATTCTGCCAAGTGCCCTAGAAGCAAACCTTGTCTAATCTTTCCTAGAGATGAATATACCCATGTAAGATCTGCTATTCACTTTCCAGGGCTGCATAAAATAAAGACCCCAGAGAAGGATCTTGAGAAGCAAGGCAGCTCAGAGCCTTCTCAGCTAGGCAGGTCTAGGTGGGCCATCATCCAAAAGATAGGACCTTAAAATATCTGAGACTGTTCACTCTGTTCACTCAGCTTCCAGAAGATAACATGTTGAGAGCATGTATGAGAGCTGAGAGCAGGACAGTCTAGTAATCTTCACAGGCAGATACTTGCATTCCTTATCACAGTTTCTCTGCTTTTTTCCAAAGGCAAAAATGAGTCAGGTTCTGCTCTGGTTCTCACCTCCACTTTTGACTCCCCTTTCATTGTTCTGGCTAGTGAGCTGCCAAGCCCAAGCTTGTGTGGCTCCCCCAGGACAGCAGGGTCCTGCAGACTACAGTGATGCCCTAATAAAGTATTGAAGTCCCCAAACCCAGAAGCACTGTGGCCTTCAGGTCCAGTGGGTGTGAGGAACAACTTGACCAGCAAGAAGCTGAGTCAGCCAACCAGCAGTCTCTCTTGGTAAATCCCAGGTTCCTGCTGGCAAAACAATGGAAGTTGTGGGGAAAGGTATGTATTACTAATTTCATTCTTGATTTGTTGTAGCCAAGAACATTATGTGCCAATACCCATAAAGCTTTTATAAGTTACTTCTGACTAAGTTAAAAAATAAAACAAAAACCCAGTCAAACCAAAAACCTCCAGTGCTCTGGTGGCATGAGAGGAAGGGATGCCAGCTGGGAGGACTGAGTTTCAATGAGTACTGAGCACTCAAAACTGACCATTCATTCAAATTTCAGCCATAAACATGATACCTCAAGACAGCTGGAGAAATAATCTAGTTCTTTGGGGCTTTCTCAGAGGGGAGAAGCACAAAGTCTCATGTCAGAGTCATTTAGAAGACAGACTCTTAAATACATAGGAATCACTCTATTTCCAAATGAACTGAAAAGGACACTGATAATGCCCAGTGTATACTTCTGTACCTAAAGTGTGTGTCCACTACTAAAAAAGACAGCTAGGAGGCACGAACCTCAAGGAAGGATTAGCTAATTTTCCTTGGCAAGGTTACCTAAAGGAGATAGGCATTTCTGTTCATTGCTTACAAGGGATCTGGGAAATTTAAATAACAAAAGAAAATGACATCATCTAACACAGTCCAATAAGTCCTCAACCAAAGTAATTCCAATATCAAACAGAATGGCATTCAATCATAGATAACATCAGTAAGAGGAGCCTAAAAGCACAACCTTACTTTTTCTTCAGGATTACTTCCTGTTGTTCAACTCCAGCTGTCAAATCTATATTCTAGGAGAGAATAAAGAATGGAAGAGCTAACATCACCTGTCAGGTGAGTTATTTCCAGGAGCTCCTGTCCAAGATTTCTAGTCTTAAATGAAGGAATCTTTCCTGCCACGAAGTATAATACTAGTTATAGGATTTTGTAGATGATCTTTCTCTTGTCAAGAAAATCCCCTTTTATTTTAAATTTGCTGATAATTTTTGTCATATGCTTTTTGGACTTCTATTAAGATGTTTGCATGGTGTTTCTTCTGTTCTCTGTTAATATCATGAACTACAAAGGTTTTCCGTTGTTAAGCCATCTGAAATTTTTGAAAAAAACAAAAACAAAAATCCAACTGGATCATGATATCTACTTTATTTGCTGCTGGATTCAATTTGATGATAATTTGCCAAGGATTTGTGCATATATGGTCATAGTCTTTAATATTCTTTGGTAGCAATTTGTCAAGTTGGTATTTGGGTTATGATGATGGTCTCATGAAAAGGTCATTAGATAGTATTTCCTTCTCTGAACGATCTTGTGTAAAACAGTATTATTTCATTCTTTATTATTTGAATTAAAATTTCACCAGTGAAGCCGGGTACGGTGGCACGTGCCTGTAGGCTTCAGCCTATGAAGCGACTGGGGCTGGGGATCACGGTTCCAGTCTCGCACGGGGCAACATAGCGAGACCTAGTCCCCAAAAAATACTGGGCGTGGTGGCACATGCCTGTAATCCCAGCTACGTGGGAAGCTGAGACTGGGGATTGTGTGAGTCTGTGGTACACCAGGCAGCATGAGCCTGCGGTTCCATGGGTAAAAATAGTGAGACCTTGTCTCAAAAAAAATAAATAAATAAAAGAATTCATTAATGAAAACTTCTAGGTCTAGAACCTTCTTGGTGGGAAAATTTGGTTGTAGACTAGTTAATGCATAAAATCTATTAAAATGCATATATTTTTAGAATTTTGTAATTTTAGTCAACTTGTCAGATTTTTAATTGAAATATATTGTTGGCTTTGTTTTATTTTTGTTTTTGTTTTTTTGAGAGACTGTGCCTCACAGTGCTGCCCATTGGTAGTTCTGATCTCACAGACTCAAAAGATCCCCAGCCTCAGTCTCCCAGGTAGCTGGGATTAAAGGCACCCACTACCAATCCTGGCTGCTTTGTGGAGACCAGGTCTCACTATGTTGCCCTGGGTAGTCTTGAACCCGCGAACTCAAGCTATCCCAGGTCTCTTGCCTCCCAGCACTTGAATTACAGGTACACGCAACCACGCCTGGCTAAAATAGGTATTTGTATCATCCCTTTAATATATGAAGAATTTGGAATAATAACCCCTTCTATTACTAATACTGATAATTTTCTCTTTCTTGCTCAATCTTGCTAAGGTTTTATCAATTGAGTTAATCCTCCACGTAGCAATTCTTGGCTTTTTTATATTTCTTTATTTCTGTTTTCTCTTTCTTTGATTTCAACTCTTTATTGCTTTAAATGAATATTTCAAAGTAATATTACTTTGAGTTTGATTTGTTCATTATCTATAATATTAAATTGGAAACTTAGATCATTGATTTAAAGCCTTATTCTACTTCAGTCACATGCTTCTGAGGTGAGATCTTATGCTTCTAAATTACACAATGTTTTAAACCAATGTAACCTCAACAAAACATTAAGAAATAAAATTTTCTACTTTTTTTATATTCCCTAAAATAAAACTGTTCTATATAGCAAGTAGGAAATCTCTCATAATAACCTTTATTATTTGTGTTCTTGCATAATACTCTATGTGCAATGCAACCATTATTCTTTTCTACTGTAATTCTTATAGATTTCCTTCTAAATACTGCTTTAACATCTCACAAATGTTAATAAATTTCATTATTATTCAGTTAAAATGTTTAATTGTGTCTGTGGTTATTCATTAGATAATGGTCTATTTAGAGAGCCCATAATTCTTGATGAATTACACTGCTTAGAAATACACTAATTCCAATTATCTGAGAATTTTCTAGCTATCTTGATGTTATTGACTCCTGATTTAACTCAATTTTGACCAGAAAGCAAACAGAAATTTTTCTCATTTTGATATTTTCATAACATTGTTTTATTGCTAGCATACTCCGTATCTTAGTGAACATTCCAGTGCACTTGAAAAGAATGTGCATTATGCAGCTGTTGGTGTAGTGTTAGCTTTCTATAAATATTAACAAGATCAAGTGGGTCGATATTGCTAAAATTTCCTAGACCTTTTATTGATTCTTTACTATTCTATCAGATACTAAGAGAGAGTTAACAAAATCTTAAATTACATCTAGGTGTACCAATTTCTCTCTTTAATTTTATCAAGTTTTTTTTCCTTTTATGTATTTGGAAATTCTGCTCTTACTTGCATAACGTGTATGATTGTTATATCTTCTTGATGAATTAAACTGTTTATCATTATGCAGTATCCCTTTGTCCCTGATAATATTCCTTATTTGAGATTTTATTTATATTAATATAGTTGTTTATTGTCCTATGAAACTATATTAATATATTTAAACACCTGTCTTATGTTCATTGTTTCCATCCTTCAACTTATCTGTTCCAGTTTGATTGAATTGTATTTCTCTCTTTTTCAAGTAGCAAATGGGTTTATTTTAAATTTTTATTTATTATTTTTATTTTGAGACTAAGTCTCACTATTTTTGCCCGTGGAAACACACAGGCTCACGTTGCCCAGAGTACCATGAACTCAAAGCAATCCCCAGCCTCAGCATCCCAGGTAGCTGGGATTACAGGTGCGTGCCAGCACGCCCAGCTATTTTTTTGGAACTAGGTCTCACTATGTTGCCCTGAACGGGTCTCAAACTGCGATCCCTAGTCCCCACTGTGGCTTCCTAGGCTGCCACTTACAGGCTTGTTTTTAATGTGTGGCTAGTTTTTAACTTTTAAATCTACTATGTTAGTCTCTGCCTTTTAATTACGTATTTTAAAATTTATTTATATATAAATTTCACTTTGTAATCCCAGAGATTCACCCCCCTGACCCTCCCCCCATTCCCCTTCATTCCCCCCTGCCCCAAGTTGTGTGCTTCAGTTTGGAGCTTAGCTTGTCTTGACTTTTCCTCATGGATTTTGTTTATTTTTTTCCTATATCCCATAATTAGTGAAACCATTTGGTTTCTTTTTCTTTTAGACTTGTTTCTATTAATATGATTTCTTCTAAGTACATCCATGTTATCATAAAATCATCAAATTTATCATTTTTACTTGATGAGTAACATTCCATTGTGTATATATACCACATTTTTTTCATTCAGTCCTCTGTTTGGGGGCATTTAGGTTGCTTCCAAGTCCGTGCAATTATAAATAGTGCTGCAGTAAACATCCGAGCACAGGTGTCCCTTTGTACCCACATTGATGTCTCTTTTGGGTAGATTCCTAAGAGAGCAATTGCTGGGTCAAATGATAGTTCCATTTTCATTAATTTGAGAGTCTTCCACACAGTTTCCTAAAGTGGTTGGACCAGTTTACATTCCCACCAGCAGTGTAAGAGTGTTCCTTTCTGTCCACATCCTTGCCAGCACTTGTTGCCCATTCTTTGGATGTGGGCCACTCTTACTGGTGTAAGGTGGTATCTCATTGTGGTTTTGATTTGCATTTCCCTTATTGCTAGTGATGTTGAGCAATGTTTCACATGCCTGTTGACCATTTTTACTTCCTCTTTGGAGAAGTGTCTTTTTAGTTCTTCTTCCCATTTTTTGACTGGGCTTCTTGTTTTGCTTTTGTTTAGTTGTGTGAATTCCTTGTGGATCTTCGTTATTAAATCCTTATCACTCTGTGTGAAGCCCATTTGGTTGGGCTTCTTTTTGTTTTTTTCTGTTGTCTCTTTTGCTGTACAGAAGCTTTTTAGTTTGATGTAGTACCATCTGTTTGTGTTTTCCTTCATTTTTTTGCCATCTGTAGAGTTTCCAAAAAGGGATTTCTGAATTTTAATTCATGGAGAGTTTTGCACAAGCCAGGGGCTTATCAATTTTATTTATTTTTTCAAAGAACCAGCTTTTGGTTTTGTTGATCTTCTGGATAGTCTTTTTGGTTTCTAGGTTATTTATTTCTTCTATTATTTTTGTTATTCCTTATCTTCTGCTGGGTTTTGGGTCTTTTGTTGCTCTTTTTCTAATTTTTGAGTTGGTAGATTAGGTTGTTTTTTGTTTAGTTTCTTGGTTTTTTATATAGGACTGTATTGCTATGAACTTCATCTTGGATATGCTTTTGCTGTGTCCCAGACATTTTAGAATGTTGTGTCTTTTTTGTCATTTGTTTTGAAATAAGTTTTAATTTCTTCTTTAATTTCTTCAATTACCCATTCTTCATTTAGTAGCATGTTGTTCAGTCTCCAAGTGTTTGATGTTCTTCTTGCTTTCTTTTCATTGTTGATTTCTAGTTTGATACCTTTTTTGGTCTGGCAAAAAAAGTTGTCATTATTTTAATCTTTGTGTATTTATTCATGTTTACCTTGTGGCCTACTATGTGGTCAATTTTAGAGAATGATCCATGTGCATTTGAGAAGAAGGTGTATTCTTTTCCTTGTGGGTGTAGCATCCTGTAGATATCTATTAGGTTCATTTTGTCTAGGTCTTCTTTTAAGGCTTTTGTGTCCTTGTGTAGTTTTTGTTTATTTGATCTGTCCTTTGTCCTTTGTTGAGAGTGGGATGTTGAAGTCTCTTACTACATGTATGTTTTCATCAATATTTGTTTTCATTTCTCTTATTAGCTGTCTTATTACTCTTGGTGCACCTTCATGTAGTGAGTATATTTTGATAATTGCTATGTCTTTTTGATTGGTTGACCCTTGAACCATTAGGTAGTAACCTTCTTTATCCTTTGTCACAGTTTTTATTTTGAAATCTGCTTTGTCTGCTCTAAGAATGGCTACCCCTGCTTTTTGGGGGGGCCATTTGCTTGTAGAATTGTTTTCCATCCTTTTATCTTCAATCTATGCTTGTCTTTGGGATCAGATGTGTTTCTTGGAGGCAGCAGAATGTTAGGTTTTGTCTTTTAATCCAGTCTGCAACTCTGTGTCTTTTGATTGATGAGTTTAGCCCGTTGACATTTAGAGTAATTATTGATGTTTGAAGTTCTAACATTGGGTTCCTGTTGGTCATTTGGGGGTCTGTTTTAGTTTTTTCTTTCTTTTCTTTTTATTATTTGTTCTTTTTATTCTTCTGCAGGTTTCAGTCTTAGGGCTTCTTTCAGTAGTTCTTGGAGTGGGGGATTGGTGGTAGCAAATTACTGGAGGCTTTGTTTGTCTGAGAAGGTACTAATTATTCCTTCATAAAGGAAGGACAGTTTTGCTGGGTATTATATTCTTGGTTGGCACTTTTTGTCTTGGAATATTTGAAGATGTGGCCCCATTCTCTCCTTGCTTCAAGTGTCTCTTCTGAGAAATCCGAGGTCAGTTTAATGGGTTTTCCTTTGTAGGTTATCTGATTCCTCTTTCTTATTATTCTCATATTTTTTTCTTTATCTTTGGCTCTTGAAAGTTTTACTATGATGTGTCTTGCTGTGTTTCTTGTTTCATTAAAGTAGTTTGGTGTCCTTTTTGCTTCCTTATGTCTACTTTCATTTCTTTCTTCAGATTTGGAAGATTCTCCATTATTGCATTGAAAAGCCTTTCAGATCCTATGTCTTTTTCTTCTCCTTCTGGGATTTCAATTACTTATATTTGTTCTCTTTAGGCTATCTGACAGATCTCTGATTTTCTTCTTCTTACTTTGTTTTTCTCTTTCTCTTTCTTCATCTTCTCTACTTCTGTATCCTCTTGTGTGTTGATTAGTTCTTCTGTTTCTTCTAATCTGCTCTCTGGGATTTTCCCTGCATTTTTGAGTTCTTCTATTACTCCTCTTATGCACTGTATCTCCTGCAGCTTCTCATTTAGGGTTTCAATTTCATTTTTTTGTTCATCAAAGATATTGCTCATTTTGCTGCATTCTTTTCTATATTTTTCTGCTAGTTTTTTTAGTTAGTTGAAAACTTGTAACCTCTTGCTTTCTCTTTTTCCCCCCAGTTGCTTGGCCTCTTTGAGTGCTTTTATCACATTGATTCTGAATTCTTGGTCTGACATATAAAACATTTCTTCCGTGTCATCTATGTTGGTTTCTGCTGATTGTTTAGCCTTTCGTGGTGAGTTATTTTTCTTAGGGCTTGATTGAGTATTAGTATTCTTCCTCCTTCCTGTGTTTTCCTTTTGGACTTGCGCTACATATTGAATAACTACTGCTTTAGTATTAGAGCATCTGGCATGTTGAAGCCTATCTAGTTGTGGTTAATTCTGCCTTTGTGCTTTTGCTGCTGAAGTGATTATATCTAGTTTTCATTGGCTATTTTGGGGGAGAAGTTCCTTTTTAAAGAGTAGATGTTGTGAGTAGATGTGGTTTCTATTGTATTATCTGTCTTCTTTTTTTCGTTGTATCTCCTCTTAGATTGATGGGTCTTAAATATATTTTAGTGCTCCGAGCATCTAGGGCTTGTTGTATAAACCTTTTTGACTGGGGTATCTTGATGCTCTTGGGTAGTAAATGTCCTTGGTTCTCTAGTCTGTGCTGGTACCAGGTAGCAGTGCTGGTGCTTCTGGACTGCTGGGGTGTGGGGTCTTTGCCACCAGGTTGTATTTCCCTGGACCAGTAAAACTCAGTCTGTGCCTCAGTCTGAATAGTAAAGGCCCATTCAGTTGCAAAGCTTGTGGCCCCACCCTATCTCCCAGTTGCATTACCTTGGCAACTAGAAGTAGTCAGGTGCTGACTGCAGCCCTCACCTGAGCCCCACCAGGTTGCTGGGGTGCAGGCTTTTTGCTGCCAATTTTTATTTCCCTGGGCCAGTAAAACTCAGTCTGTATCTCTAATTATGTTTAACTGTAATATAATTTAGTTGTAACTAATTTATTCACATTTAGTACTATGGACTTAAGTGTAATAATCTTGATATTCATCTCCTATATATATTTTGCATTTGTATATCTATCTTCTATTTCTACCTTTTAGATTAATATATTTTTTAATATTCCATTCTAGTTCTTTTGTTTTTGCTTTAATTTATGCTTATGGTTGCTTCTGGATAGAATATACATGCATCCTTAATGAATGGATTTCATTAGCTTATATTTCACTAGTTCACTTAAAATGTCAGAACCTATCACAGCAAAAATCTATTTAACCTACCTATTCTTTTCACTTTGCTGTTGTCAATTTTGTATGTAAGTAAAAAAAATGCAATGTATATTTGGTTTAAATAATCAAAGAAGTTAAGAGGAGATAAGTTATTTTTTCATAGTTTTCAAAAATATTTATTCTGGTTCTCTAATTCTTTCCTGCAGATCAGATTTCCATCTAGCATCCTTTCTTTTAGCCTGAAGAATTTCCCTTAGTGTTTCTTATAATATAGATCTGCTGTCAAATATTCTCTAGATTTTTATTGTTCTGAAAATGTCTTTTTTTCCAAGATATATTCTTGCTGTTGTGACAACATGAATGCAACTGGAGGGGCTTATTCTAAATGAAGTAAGAAGAAAGCCAAATTCTGTATTAATTCACTCCATGAAGAATATGGAGGGCAAGACAAAAAAAAAAAAAAAGAACTGACAAAAATGACAAAACTAAATCAGAACAAACCCTAGAACTGTGACTGCAGAATTAAGACTTCTAGAGGGAAAGGGAGATGGGGAGTGAGAACAAGAGGGCAGGGGGCCCATTCAATCAGACATTTTTTCATCATACTGTATAATGAATTTACTCAGTTGTCTTAGATCCTAACAGATATTATAGGCAATGCCTCTCAAACCCCACTGAGGATCATAATCATCAGGAAAACCTTGGTAAAGTGTACCTTGTCTGTCTGAGCCCAGCCAGAGTTTCTGATTTGATATGTCTGAGAAAGGTCTCAAGAATGTGTGTTCCCAAGTTCCAAGCTGATGTTGTTGCTGTTGTTCTGGATACTGCACTTGAAGAATCACTAACAAGGAGAGTTCTCAGAGTAAGTTCATGTTTATGTTTGTTTGTGTTTATGCTTCCCACCCCTAGAGAGTGACCAGTTCTGTGGTTACTTATTACTTCACAAAATTTCATCATCCACATTCCCAGGTTTAGATAATTAGTTTTGGAAGTTAATATCCAAGAGTAAATGAAGGTTACAAAGGAACCATTTCATTAATAATGACTTCTTTTTTTTCCTGGAGGAAATGACAGCAGGGAGATTTGAGAGTTTCCAGTAACTTTTCTAGTACTTACTATGTTGAATAAACAGTCCTAAGTATTCATTTGGGATCTGGTAGTGTTTCTTTAATATACCATACTGGGAAAAGTTAATGATGGCAAACTACAGATGTTTCCAATATTTAGGTGGTTATTATCACCAGCAGTACATCTCTAATTCACATCAAATGAAATTTCACAATCCAACGATGGCTCATATTTTATTAGTTGCAAGACTAAGCAGCAACAAGAAGAATGATTGTCTAGGCTCAATACAGCTTTGTTTTGTCAAAATGCCACGTCCCCATATGAATTATCTTAGATTAGTCATACACTTCCCTATGAATTGAGGTCTTGTCCTGCTCTTCACTTAGCCAATGTTTGTGGAAAAACAACAAAAGTTAGGGATTATGTTCTGTGGGGAAGTCAAAGATGTTCAAGATGTGGTGACTTCAGAAAGGTAGAGGAGATAGGAACTCTGCAAAAATTACTGTGACAACAGAAAATATATCAAAATAAGGATCCTGAGGGTCAGGGGAGAGTGGAGTCTCATTGGGTTGGAGTGATCCATGAAGAAAGTGACTTCAGCAGAATTTTGAATGTGAACATGGTTTGATAGACACCTGTGGGGAGAAAAGTAAGGACAGCAGATTAATTCTAAAAGGACCAGATTTATACTCACTCAGGGTATTCCTCACTTGTAGTGAGTTTAATGGTTTAGTGCTCTTATATGATCCATACCCAGGAGAAATGGGAGAGATTAGATGTCAGAGAAAAAAGGATTATAAACGTCAATTCAAGGATTCAGAGTTTATTCTGTAGACCAAGGGGATATATTGAAGCTCTTGAGCAAAAGAACGACATCTATATATTTACCTTTATCACATTCATGAATGGCTAATAATGAAGGAAGAATAGTTGGTCATAAAAGTGATGAAGGAGAGTGGGAGCAGTGAAATGATTTAAGAGATGAACTAATCCAAGAATAAAGAGACCAAGGCTAGGCCCCATGCTCACCCATAAGCACAAAGCAGGGCTGCAAATACTAGATTAACTTAAACTAGAGTTTAAGATTTTATGAGCATGTACCAACCAAATTAGAAATATTTGGGGGAAAGTTTTGTTTCAAGGTTGGGAAGAAAAATAATGACTAGAGGTGTAAACTTAATGGTTTTATATATCTTTAAGTAAAACTTGATAGAAATTGTGAAGGTGTATTTAGAAGTAGAGCTTGAGCTAGAATTTGAGGAAAAAGTCAATCAAGCTATTGTGTCAGTCAGCATAGGCCAGACTATGCTGCAACAACAAGCAGCACAAAAACCTTAATAGCTTAAAAAAATGGTGTTAACTCATAACACACACTCTATATCCTCTGCAGTTTGACAAAAGAACTCTGTTCATCCTCATTACTCAGGGGCTTGGTTATGGAGATACCATCTTTGACATATTCTCCATGATGATATTCCCCTTAGTGCCTAGGGCAAAAGAACTACCATGTGTGACTCTCTGTCTTGATTCCCATGAATATAATCCAAGTGATGCTGAAGACAGAGCAGTCAGTGCAATCTTTGATGTAAAGAGGTAAGATTGGGGGGAAGTTCAAAAGACTAAACCTCAAGAAACACATAAAAATAACACATACTTGGAGGCAAAATTAAAACACAGAAAGGCAAAGAACTCTATTTACTAGGATCCCATCTGTAAGAAGCATCTCAGGAAGGTTCCTCCCTGACAAATCTGGAGTTAACTCTAAGAAACTGAGACTAGAAGAAGCCACTGGACTGATCTAGGGGAAGACTTGGTTTATATTCAGGAGTAGTCTGCATGTAGGTGATGGAACTAGGTTCAATGTTGGGTAGAACAGAGCTATCAAATATGGCAGTGGAACACTGGGCTATAGGAAGAAGGAAGGAAAATAAAGTGGTTGCTTGTGGCAGCAGCAAAATTGAAGCTGCTTTGTGAAATCAAATCTGACAGCTTTTCATGTGTTTGTTCACCAAATATTATCAAGCATTTATTCTTGCCAAATGTTTTAGAAGCTCAGGGAGAGTGAGCAAGATAAGTTTTCTGTTCCCATGGAGCTTCTCTCCTAGTGGAAATGGAAAAACAATAAATAAGTGATCCAAGAAATGATTGAGTGGAGGATAATTTCCAATTGGTGTATATTTAGTTCTGACAAAATGAAGTAAGTTAAGTTTAGTCTTTCCTTTCTTTCTGAAAAAATGTGACCAGGTGGATAGAGAGTGTAGGCTGAATAGTTTGTCCTAGATGGTCGAGAATGATCTCCCTGGGCCTGACTCTCAAAGGACAAGAAACATTGGCCAAAGATTTGTAGCTAGGTTTTCCATGCCCAGAAAAGTGATGGAAAAAGTAAATTCTCAAACAAAATTGGGATTCAAAGGAAAATTAAAAATGGTGGGGAATACTGTCCTCTCAGAATCTCAGGGTCTAGGAACCTCGGGGATGGAGACCCCGATTTCTCTACCCTTTCAGTGACTGGGGGTGAGGGCAGGGCATCCAAGGGAGCTGGGAGAGGGGATTAGTAAGTACCATCGCCTTCCCAGCCCCAGCCCAGTGAGCCTTGTTGGACTGGAGGTAGGAGCCTAGGTCTTTTCAAACAAGGCAGGCCATTGGAGAGGAGGTCCAGTACACCCCCACCACGGCCTAGGCTGCTGGCAGGGGTGGGGGGCAAAGGTGAATCCTATAACACCAGGACCTCAGGGTGTTGGGGACTCTAGGTGCAGGGATCTTAGTCTGGTGAAGCCAGCCTCTGCCTCCATGTGAGCAGGGGGTAGAGGCTGAGCACCTCTGCTGGAGGTGGGGTGAGGGGGAGGTTCCCCCTCAGGTTCACTCCAACCTCAGTAGACCTGCACTAGGGATGAAGAATCCAGTCTCTCCAGAAGCAGCTGTAATGCAGAGGAAAAGAAATAATAATGGCCCATGGATGTACTCAAAACCTGTGTGGGACAAGCATGGTGTTGGGAACCAATGAGACAGAAAGGTGACACCAGTGACAGAGGTGACCTGTCTCAGATTCCTACCTGTGTCATCTCTGGCACTAGGAAATCAAACTCCATGCCCACAGCAAAATGCAATGTTTAGGAAGCTCCCTCCTTTGCCAATCAATGGGGGCAGAAGCCACCACGAATGACTGTGGCTCTACAGCAGAACTGCTGACAAGAGAGAAGAGAAGAGCTTGACCAATCACCTGGGGAAGTCTGCCCCAGCAGCAAACACCTCACCACTTTTGGCCTGGAGTTACATTCCCAAACCCAGAAGACACAGAACCAGCAGCAGGTGACAGAGATCAGAGAGGATCCTGGAGAAGCCACCACATCCACCTTACAGGTTCCTGACGTGCTCAGCCTGACTCTCTGCCTCAGCTGCTCCTGGACATCCGAGCAGCCTCATCTGTTGCTGTTCAGGAGGGCAAGTCTGCACCCAGGAGGGAAAAAGGACATAGTTTAAAAACAAAAGAGAAAAGTCCCAGAGGCCAAACTCAGACCAACAGCTTGCAGCGAGAAGAGTTGGAGTGACCAGAGGAGGGAAGAAGAGGAATGTAGAGGGGTGATGAGTAAGGGATACAATACAACCATGCAAACATTACTGATATTGTATGATAATTAGAAAATAAAAATATTTTTTAAAAATGGTGGGGTCTCAGTGCATATAATGTGTGTGTTTGTGTCTGAGCATTTATAGTAAATGAAGATTCTAGAAGGCAGCTACTGCTCAATGCACAGGCTTCCTTAGTTTAGAAATATAAACCTTCTCCTTAAGGACACTGGGCCACAGAATCTGCTCTGCTTGCTAGGGAAAGGTTGTTGCAGAGAAGAGACCTGCAGGGATGGACTCTTAGTGTTTTTATATTGTGCAGACAGGTTTGGGTTTGTGCAAAGTTTTAAACCAGCCCTATAGGTGTTCTGTGAATGCCTTTTATACTTGCAATCTCCTATTTTCAGATTTGCAGCATTTGGTCAAACATTGTATAAGGTCAACCTTTCTTATGTGTCACTGTGGATATAAGAACTGTCCTTCTACCCTCACAGGTGTTGTTCTTGTTTTTAAGAGAAGCTTAAACAAATCTCTGCCAAATTCTATGACCAACCTACAGGCTGAAGATATGGAAGCAGTTATGACAGCCAGTAGAGTCTGAATAAAATTATCACTAAGAGTTGGGCATGGTGGTGTGCACCTGTAGTCCAAGTGCTGGGAGGCAAGAGGCCTGGGATGGCTTGAGTTCGCAGGTTCCAGACTACCCCAGGCAATATAGCAAGACCTGGTCTCGAAAAAACAGCCAGGCAGGGTGGCACGTTCCTGTAATCCCAGCTACCTGGAAGGCTGAGGCTGGGGATCACTTGAGTCCGGGGCATCAGGACTATCCTGGGCAACATAGCGAGACCTAGTCACAAACAAACAAACTAATTAATTAATTAATTAGACTAATCACTGGGAAAGAATATGTTTTATTAGGTTTTTAATTTGGGGTATGGCAGTGTGGTGGGATAGTGTGCTAAAAGATTAACTCGTATAAATTCATTCCCATTTATTCGAGTTTCTATTGCCCATCCCCACTATAACTTAAGCTCCATGAAGGCAGGAATATCTACTTTGTGCCTGAATATATTCCCAGATCTCAGAGCACCACCCCAAGGGCTGAGGGAATGTATGTTTCCTCTCCTTGTTGTGGGTCCCTGGCAGGAAGGACAGTTTTCTCTACGACAAAGGAAGGCAGCCAAGTGCCTGTGCGAGTTTAAGGGCAGTCAAGGACCTTGTTCTGTCATCCCCAAACAGTTCTGTCTTGATGGAGAAAAGTGTGCATTCAGGGAGGTAGACAGGAGAGCACAGGGAACAGGAACATGGGGGAAGATCCTTCCTTAAGATGGCTGCGCACTAGAGACAGAGGGGTGTCTCACCAGATGCCAGGGTAAGAGGAGCTGCTACTGCTCTCTGCATCATTCTTACCAGCCCAACTCCTAAAATTCCAGGAAATGTCCTAAAAACCAAATGGGATGACAGAGCTGAGACTATGACCACAGCTGACATGCACTTGTCCTGCACTATGTGTGCTTCACATTTTGTCACAGAGGTTTCCAAACCACCCCAAGGGCAGTTCTAGGTCATATCCTGAGATGTGACTTACATCCCCATTTAGGAGAGGGTTAAATCTGGGGTAGTTGTGGCTAGTGTGGCCTGGCTAGTGTGACCTTCACAGAAGCTGGGTCAGGAATGGGATCTGGGAGCTGTGAAGACACCCCCAAGAACATAGGGGTGTGCAGCAGGGAGTGGGGTTGGCAAGCTCAGAGAGACAAGGGAGCAGTCAGGTGAACATGTCCCTACTAGGAATTTCAACCTAGTATTTCACATGGTGTTGGCTTTACCTTGATATGCCAACAATTTGGGGAAATCTTCGGCCAAGGCAACTAGGGAGGCAAATTCCTCTTTTATTTTGAGACTAGGTCTTGCTATTTTTGCCTGTGGAACCGCAGGCTCATGTTGCCCAGAGTACCACGGACTCAAGCAATCCCCAGCCTCATCTTCCCAGGTAGCTGGGATTATAGGTGTGCGTCACCACACCCAGATATAATTTTTTGGAACTAGGTTTCACTATGTGCCCTCGGCAGGACTTGAACCGCAATCCCTGGCCCCGGTCGCGGCTTCCTAGGCAGCTGCTTACAGGCATGTGCTACCATGCCTGGTTGGGAGGCAAATTCTGCTGTCAGTACATGTGCCAGGGCAGGGCCTGTGGCTCTTGGCAGGAACGCTGGAGCTTAACACGAAGGCAGAAAGGTGAGGATCCTGGTCTCACAACCATTGTCTCGTTTATAGCTCTCAGGCAGCCCAAAGTTTCCAGTAAGAAAGGGGAAAACAAAGAGGATAGTTTGGCCAAAGCCAAAGCCACTCAGCTAATTGCAATTTAAAGCAAACAAAAACTGTGAACGGTCTTTTTGGAAAGGACGCCCTTTGCTTGCAGAGCTGGGGTTGGGAGGTCAAGAACATACTTTCCAAGACAAAAAAAAAAAAAGGTCATCTTTTCACAGATGCTCCATGGTTCATCACCCTGCCCTGGGAGGCAAGAAGGGATCAGATTCTTCACCTTCCGGCTGCCACTGCCCGTCTGCACAGTCCTCTGGAGCAGAAGAAGCAGGAAACACACCAACAAATTCGGGGGACTTTGAGTCAGAAACTGTCAGGAGTTCTTGCTTTTGACTTCAGCATCCTTGCTCTGTCCCCCTCAGGGCTGACTTGCTGGTCAGTCTCCAGGCTGCGCACTCCTGCTGGGGCCGTGAAGCCAGCTGCTGTTGGGTGCCTGACACTGGACGGGCTGAGAAGAGAGGTCAGGCTCAGCCTGGTGTAGGCTGGGAGGGTGTTTTGCATCTTCTGCACAGTGAGCACAGTGTGTACTCACAGAGCTAATGCCCTGTGACAGATGGATTCTGGGTGCTGCACCTCACACTCCACTGCTTGCTCCTGCAGAGACAAGAGTCAGCAGGAAGTTGCTCTGGGAGAATTTATCTATTTATTTGTTTGTTTGTTTGTTTGTTTATTGAGACTAGGTCTTACTATTTTTGCCTGTGGAACCAGTCTCACATTGCCCCGGGTACCACGAATTCAAGCAATCCCCAGCCTCAGCTTCCCAGGTAGCTGGGATTACAGGCATGCACCACCACACCCAGCTATTTTTTGGGGAGGACTAGGTCTCGCTAAGTACCCCTGGCGGGACTTTAACCACGATCCCTGGCCCCGACCGTGGCTTCCTAGGCTGCCGCTTACAGGCATGCACCACCATGCCCGGCCACTGGGAGAATTTATTTCCACAGGTTTGAAAATCTATGGGGCCCTGAGTGCATTAGAAAACCGATGGCTGAGAGATCAACATCATGTTTGCAGCTTTTCAAGTCCTTCCCAGACAACCTGGACTAATATGTGAGAACAGAAAAAATTGGTTCTAAAAGAGTTGCTTCTCCAGGGCAGCTGAAGCTGGGCCCTCTCTCCTCTTGCAGATCTCCAGATCCTTAGGCCCCCATGGTGCCACCTCTAGGGCACGTCCTCTCACGTTTCTCAGCTATGTAAACTCTCTCAGCTCCATTGCCACTGAACATTTCAATTCAACTTGCTAATACTAATCCCAGACCTTGTTTTTTTTTTTGGCAAGTGAAAGAAAATGGCACCAACCTACCCTACTGGTGATTTGGGAGACACACATGCCTGAGCTTTCTGTGCATTATTTTTATACTGCTCTAGTGTTTAGTTGCCTCATCTGCATGTGGGTATATTTACAAGCTGATGGATAAGCATATATCCATTAGCATATGTATATAAGCATATATACATTTATACACAAGCTAATGAATAAGCACATATACATGAAATTAGTTTTCTGCGAGACTATCAGCTATATCTTGTGTCAAATATCCACCTATGATTTTTGACTCCCCAAAACTTAACTATTAATAACCTGCTGTGCAAGGACTTACCACTAAAATAAACTGTTGACGGACAACTATTTTGTTTGTTATGTGTATTATATACTGTTTTCTTGCAATAAAGTAAGTTAGAAAAGAGAAAACATTATTAAGAAAATCATAAAGAAAATACATTTAAAGAACTATAATGTATCGATCCTATAGGTTTACAGCCTATGTTTACGAGACAATCAGCATATATTCATTCGAGCTTGTGTTACTTGAGGGTCCTTTGAAATGGAAAGAAAATGAATTTGAGGTGGTAGAATGCTGTAAGAGTGTGCTTGTGTGTGTGTGTGTGTGTGTGTGTGTGTGTGTGTGTGGCGTTGGAGTGGGGCATACAGCAGGTCCTTCATGTTCATTTGAGATTGATTTCACTTGCATTTCTTCCACTTGAAAATAATCCCCCCCCCCCCCTTTATGCAGCTACCACAGAACAGAATCTGCTGCTGATCTCTGGGGAACATTGCAAGCTGACAATTTCTAGGTGTCTCTTTCCAAAGCGGCCAAACTAGCCAGTATGAAACAGTAAGGGACATTCAAAAAGGGAGAGAAAGGAAATATAAATGCAAACAAGTCATCAGCAGGCTGACAGCTGGCTTAGCAGCAACAGCAGAGGTCAAAAAACATCTTCAAAATACTGAGAAAAGATAACTGTTTACCTAGATTGATAGTTTTAGCAGAACTGCTTCTCTGAAATAGGGTCAAAATAATGTTGCTTTCAAGTAAACATAAAGACAGTTGACCTCCAAAGTCTCTCTAATGGAAATTCTAAAAGCTGTACTATAAAGAGAAAACTTTAAAGGTTTCTCCCTCTAGGAGGGAGTGGTCATAACCCTTAGAAATGAAAAACTTCGGTTACGCAGAGAAACATGAATGATGCACACACAGAGGGAAAACCTTGTGAGAATAGAGAAGATGGTTAACAAGAGAGGCAGAAGAACCCACACCTGCTGACACCTTGATCTTGGACTTGCAGTTTCTAAAACTGTAAGAGTAAATTGCTGTTGTTTAAGCCACCTGTCTGTGGTTCTGTCAGGCAGATGACCTGAACAGATGTAACCACTGCTCAAAGCTCTTCTCTGTGGCATTTGGCCAGGCCCCTGGGCTCTGGCCCAGGTCTCACTCCGCCCTTCCCTGCATGGTTTATCAAAGTTGAAGTCCCTGGACACGGTCTTATCAGCTAAGTGGGCATGAACACCCACACAGTGTGCTACACTCCCGCTGGAACCGAGGTCAATCTGATCTCTGACCGTTAAACTGCAAAGTAGTTGTTATAATTCAACTGATTTATTGATTGATTGATTGATTGATTGACTTTTTTTGAGATTAGGTCTCACTATTTCTTGCCTGTGGAATGATAGGCTCATGTTGCCCGGGGTACCAGAGACTCAAGCAATCCCCATCCTCAGCTTCCCAGGTAGGGGATTACAGGAGTGCACCTCCACACCCAGCTATTTTTTTGGAACTAGGTCTCACTACATGTCCCCGGTGAGACTCGAACCGTGATCCCTGGCCCCAGCCAGGGCTTTCTAGGCTGCCGCTTACAGGCATGTGCCACCATGCCCGGCCTAATTCAACTGATTTAGCTGCCCTTTTAAAATGAGTTTTCTACAGATTCAGCTAAACTGCAAGTTCTCCACCACACAAAACCTTAAGATAAGCTTATGCTTGTAGGCATCAACTTAATAAAGCTAAGGGTCCATCAATAAGGGAAATCTAATTTGTGTCTAACCAAGCAAATTTGCCAAGTCACTTCTAAACTTTTCCTCTTTCCATTAACTTCATAAAACCATCTAACTTTATAAACCATCTTATTCCTGAGATCCAGAAGATAGGTTTGAACCTGCGTCTTTGCCAGTTGACCTTGCAATAAAGTTCTTTCAAATGTCTGACTTCTTGGCACCTCAGGTAGTGAGTCCTGGTTTGGTAACACCACCATATGTTGTAATCTTTGATGCTATAGCACCTGTAGTGCTGGGGCTGAAGCTAGGGGATTAGGGAGGGGTAGATTCCAACAACTGGTTTAAATCTACTCAAGAGCCAGAAAGTGAGGAAAAGGACCAAGGGAACACCAGGCAGATTGCTAAGAAAGCTTGACTGAAAAGTTCTGTGACATTTGAAAATTTTGCTTATCCTTGTAAGGTTAACTTGCTTCCTCCACATTAGTTCTTTGAGTTTTATTGACTTTTCTCTTCTTGCATTTCTCTTGGTGACAGCTTCCTTTCCTTGCTAGAGACCCAGGTATTTCCCTAGCCCACATGCTTCCTTTCCTTTTTTGACTCTACTTGTTTCCTGGTCTTTCCTACAAAGCAGGAGTTCCAGCTGCAAAACCACTTGTGAGTTGGGCAACTCACTCTTCTGGATTCAGTGGACACAGCTGTCCACAATCTAGGACACTGGATTGCCCTCAGGAGTTTATATTCTTATGCTCTGAAGACTGAAGATACACAAACAAGATAACTATCAAGAAGTGCTATGCATTAAAATGAGAAAAGATTTCAACTGATAAGGGAATGACTTGAGATTGGTTGGCTCTTGGGCAGTTTTTAGGGGCAGGGAGCAACTGATAATATATGATCTACAACACTGCTCAGGCTGTGAAAGCAGCAGATGCATCAAAGAGTGCTGCCATTTTGGCTCTATGTCACAAAAAAGTAAATAAGTTGGCTTATCTCTTCCTGGCAGAGGTTATGTGCAGACCTGGTTAGAAAATGAATTAAAAAGTGCTCCCATATTCCATTTCCTCTGTCTATTTAGAGAGGGATACTTAGCCATCACAAAGCCTTCTTTTCAGGCCTTTGGTAAGAAAATTGGAAGTTATCAAAGGCTGTTCCCTAAGAAAACAAAACCCAGGAGATAATAGTTTACCCTGGCATCTTCTTTAAGCTCCCAACCTACAGGGATGTTTGAAAAGTGACTTGTGATCTCCAAGCTGGGTGCTGCCCCTTAAGCCCCAGTACTAAGAGAGCTCTTTCAGGTGGGCTGCATCTTTGCCAAGGACTGAGGACCAGGAGGATGCAATACCCCAGGTCAGGAGAAGTGTCCTATGAGCTCAGTGTTAGCAATTTGCCAAAAGGAGGAGGGATCTGGGTGAGGTTGGTGCCAGGAGCAGTTGGAGCCTCCAGACCTCTCCCCACCCAAAATAGCAGGAGCAGAGGTTTAGCTCATATAGTACACGTTCATTCCAGGACCAACACACCAACCCATGAACCAGGAAAAGACTCCTTGGTCAATTGCAACTGTTAAGGGCCCTGCCAGGATTTGAAATAAAGCAGCAGTTCTTATAACATCCAACCATAAATCCAAATCTTGTTTTTAACCCAAGCAAAATTGTGAGATAACTTGACATTTTGCACACTTAAATTTAGAACAGATACAGAAATTGAATACCCACGTCACGAGCTGCTTCACTTAAGCACAAGGCACATACCAAGACTATTTCACGTGATTTGTAGCTTCAGATTTGTGTCCTCTTTTGCCAAGACTTTTAAATCTTAAGGTGGCTAATGAATAAGATGGTCTGAGAAGGAGGCTGCCTGGTTTCTACTTCTGGCTCAGCAAATCCCTCTCTAGGATCCCCTGGATAGAGAGCATACATAGGGTATGATGTGGAGTGCACACACAGGGTATGATGTGTAATGCCTGGATTTTGTGTCAGGCATTGTGACATAGTCCCAGCTGATTACAAATAGTGGTCAGAACGCACCTCAGTGTCATCTTCAGTGATGTGAGCTGGGAGATCTCAACAAGATTACCTTAGAATTTATGGCTGATAGTGGTTATTAACAATAGATCCTACTCACAAAGTATTTCGCATATGCTGGGCACCAGGAATGCATGCTTTGCATTCCTTAATACTCTCAATTCTCACACAACTCAGTGAACTGTCACCAATTTAGCAATGAGGAAGCTAAAGCCGAGAAAGGTCAAGTCACTTGTCCAAACTCACACCGTTCTAAGTGGGGAACAAGAATAAAAATCTAGGCAACTGTGTATACCCCTTGCCTGGCAACCTCGAGGTACAGCCCTTGAGGTCTTTCCATCATCACTGACATGGAGGGATGAGAATGGGATGGATCTTGTGTTTCTCTCTCAGATGGTTCCTCATGAGAGTTGTCTGTGGGTCCATGCCAGCACTTGGAAGAGACCGACTCATCTAGAGGCGGGAGGGATGAATAGAATGTTAAATGGTTGGTTCAACTTCGAAAAATAAAAGCATTGCTTCTTTGTCATGAACAGGGTGCCGTGTTACACTGTTCCCTTTCTAGAACATTGTTGTAGATGTTAGAAAAATCAGTCAAGTAGAAGGAAAATTAAAGACCCTTTTTTAAAAAAAATCAATTTATTTAAATATAAATTTCACATCTTTGTAATTCCCGGGATTCACCCCCCCCACCCTCCCTGATCATTCCCCCTCTGTCCCAC
>PVHY01012242.1:0-45186 GCA_004024945.1 Uropsilus gracilis | reverse complement strand
AGGAGGATTTAATTTGATTGAGGATTCGATTAGATTGGGATTCCAATATGGAGAGGGAATAGAGAGGTTCAATGGAGGAGAGATGGGAATCAGCCATCTTGTAAAGATGTGAGCCATGTGAGCTTGGCCATGTGGCCACCGAGGGCCTGCAACCCTCGGCTGGCCCAGACTGGCAGCATGTGTGCTGAATGCAGTTAAGGAGTTCGCAGATTTGAACTCCGTGTTGGAGTTTGTTTTACTGAGTTTAACTTGTGTCTCCGAGAGGCTGTGCAAAAGTTAGGCCTGAGAAGAAAGTGAACTTTGCTGGTTCGGCACCATGGAGTTCCTGCTACCTGAAGGTGACAAGGAGAAGACAGCGTGGAAGACAACGAGGAGCATTCAAAGGAACATGTCTTCAAGCGTCTGGAGATGGACTCTGATTGGACATTGGTGAGATGATTAGGACTGAGAGACTGAGGATATTTGGGGCAATCTGGGAAAGGACTTTGGACAATACTGAGAAAGGGTTTGGACAATGTTGAAGTATTCTGAGTCTTACTTGTTTCTTTTGTAGTTATTAGGATAATTAGAAATCACTTTGTTAAAAATAAATTAGTCTGCACTGCACTGATAGTCTTGCACTGGTTTGATATTTTGGTTGAGAAGGCTGGGGATGGTGGTAAGAACCCACGA
Source organism: Uropsilus gracilis (assembly GCA_004024945.1). NCBI lineage: Eukaryota > Metazoa > Chordata > Mammalia > Eulipotyphla > Talpidae > Uropsilus > Uropsilus gracilis. The sequence continues at coordinate 44,514 of PVHY01012242.1, read as the reverse complement.
GTGGAAAGTTTAAACTGTGTTTTAAAGTTTTTTCTTTTCTGCAGTTTTTGGAGCTGAAAGCAGAGAGCAGTTGGCTGGCTTTTGCATATCAATGGTAAAGGTGATCAGTGAAAATGCTAATGAAGAGTGTGTAGCCTGCTTTGTAGAGAGTAGCAGGCAAATAAGAGTATCCAATTAAGGTTAAAGGTAATTGCAAAGGAACTACTTGTAGCCTGCTTTGGAGAGAGAAGCAGGCAGATAGCTGTATCCAGTTAAGTAAAGTCAGAAAGTCTTCATTTTACCCAGTTTCATCCCCACGTGGAATGGCTGGGCCCTGTCAGCCATGGCTCACTCACAAAGATGCCCAGATGTGTTTCTGTAGGCTGCCACAGGGACCACACAGACTCCCAGACAGAGCTTCTGTCTCCAGGGAATCTGGAACTAAAGTCTCATCCTAAAGGCGATGGTATCACCAAAGCTGGAGGGCATTTTGCAAACTTTAGGGAAGAGTCGCTTCTCCAGAGGTTTCTCAACCCCACCCAGAGGCCATCTTAAAGAGCAATTCTCTTCCCTCTTTGTCTGCAGTCAAAGGGAACAATGACTCACATTCCCTCTCCTAAATGCAACCTCAGTTCTGATCCTCCCTTGCCCCCAGAGCTGTGGTCCTTGGGCCAGTTGGGATTAGCCCTTGGGCAATGCTCAGTGTTCTTCCCTCTCCAAATGTGGTTGTGGAGGCAGGTGCCCAGGGATAAGGTCCTCATTCTCCTACGTGTTGGCATAGTAAGTATGGCCTTTACTCTCTCTGGTCCTCAGTTTTCCCATCTGCAAAATGGGTCAATTTTGCCCTGCCCAATCTCTAAAGTGACTGGAGTTTCGAGGGGAATGGCAGCTGAGGCAGGAGAGATCAAGATGTTTTGTTGCTTTGCTCTGGTTCTTTGTCATCTTAGCCCAAAGAATGGGGGATAGCAGAAGGAAAAGGACCTGCTGTGCAGGGCCATGGAGAGTGGAGTGAGTTCTGCCTGGGCTCCATGAAGCGCTGCCTCACTTCATGAGGCTGGGGAGACTGGGCATGCACCCACTCCTGCCACCTTCACATCTGCTGCATCCTCTATGTCTGAGTGCTTGGGGTGCTCAGGACTCCTCCTGCTCTCCTAATTGCTAGCTGGCAGAAGTCCTGAAACCAGTGCTTCCACACTGATTAATGCAGCTATCAATCTAAGTTGCTCCTGCCTCATCCTCCTCCATTCTTACCCTGTCCTTCTCACAAACCTAGGCTAAGTGAACTCATCTCCTCCCTGGTACTTGACTAGGTCTGAGCATCACAGCTCCTGCCTGCCCCAAAGCACTGTTTTCAATGCAAGGCAGGGGAACTGACACCATGCCTTGACTCCACAGAAAGGAAGGAGACAGTTACCTGGCCTAGGAACTCTTGGATATACCCCCTACCTACTGTTCCGAGTCCTGAAGTCAGAAAAAGAAAAATGGGTTGGTAACATTCTTCTTCCAATACCCACCACTACCTCCAAGAAATTCCCACTGATTACATCAGTGAAGAATGGCCACACGACCCTGCCCTTGACTACCAACAAACTTAATTTATATATGGAAAAATATAATCAAGAACTGAAAAGTTAAAAGTTAAAGTTCTATTGAAACTTATATCTAGGAAACAACTGTTGAAAACTCAAAACCTGTTACTGTTTACCAACCATTAAATCTCAAACAATTGCTTAAATACAGCCAATCCCAGGTGAGGTCACTTATTACTAAAAGAACACATTTGTTTGCATGTCTCCACATAGTTTTGCCCAGTTCAGCTCCTGTATTTCACTGATTATAGCAAAAAGAAGAAAGAAAGAAAGAAAGAAAGAAAGAAAGAAAGAAAGAAAGAAAGAAAGAAAGAAAGAAAGAAAGAAAGAAAGAAAGAAAGAAAGAAAGAAAGCTAATGTCAACTATGCAAATACAAAGATAAAACCAGAATAATCCACACATTAAATCTGAAGCACCAGAAAGATGCAAGTTCTTCATTAGCATAGCAAGTCAACTGAAGGTCAATCTCAAGGTCATATTCAGATCCCACAAGTTTGAAAAAGGTATTTGCAGACCCTGGCTGAAAGCATCACCAGCTATGTACTCATTAAACTGCTTGCAGCTTTTGCAAGAAAGTTACTCTCCTGCCTCCCATGAGGGTACTCAGCACCCCTGACCTACAAGCTTGAGACCTTCTCATCATTCTGCCTAAAAACTTGGAAGGTTCACTTGCTTTGTGATGACAGAAGTAGTGGAGGATGCTAGTTTTCCACAACTCTCACCATCTATAGAGGCAGCCTGTCTCCAGGAATGCTCTCTGGATACAAGGCTGGCTTATTTGTTTTCCAGCTGGGGACCACAGGCCACTTTAGTATCTGTAAGTCTTCCAGAGAAGCCCATGTGAGGGTGCTGTGCAGTGATGGATGAGGAGGCAGAGTTCCAGGGAAGAGACTGTAATGCCAGAATCCTTGCCTTAGAGTCACAGGTCAAGACACTGCTACCCACAAGCCCAGCCAAAAGACCTGGCTGTTCCTAGCCTAAACTGGAGAGCTGGCAGAGGATGGCTTTATAGCTGCCAGCATGTCCCAGGTGCAGGGGGATGCAGGCTCACCTCTCAGGGAATGAACCTCGAATCCTCCCTACTTCCTACAACAGGCTGGCCAAGGTAACTTCCAAGACCCAGCACTCCCAAGTGGGCCTGGATGTGCTGGCACCCCACATTTGGGGACCTGCAGGCTCCAGAGCCAAAGGTGGCTGCTCTGGAAGAACAGGAGATAGAAGAGGTCTAAGCCTATCCCACCCTCCCACCACCGTTGGGACATAGTACTTGCTGGGGGAGAACCTCAGTGCGTCTTCCACCTCTCCCCACCTTGGGTATTCACATGTGCCTCTGACTTTGTGCACGTCTCTGTGTCTTTGTGGCTGGCTGGCTGCAGTGCGTGCGGATAGTCACATCTGCCCAAGTGTGAGTCCCTCCTTTTCCTTTCCACCAGACGGTAATAGACAGAGGCCTATTACACAATAATTACATGGGAAGTCTCAACCTGCCTGTGCCAAGAAATATAGCCTAAAAATAAAAAAATAACACAAAAATTGACAAATTTCTAAGAAGAACCTGATCCATCCACTACCAGAAACTGAAAGATTTCAGAAACTCTTCCTCGGAAACTGATGAAATAAAGCCATCAACATGCATTCCTAGCACAAGCAGGAAGGATTTGAACACCAAACTGACAAGCTTGATGGCAAGAATATAGGTAAAATTCTACATGATAAAGTTTTGAGAAGGTTGCTCATGCGGTCATTCAGATGGACGGGTCATCTAGTGGTCAGTGACACCTCAGCCACCTCTGAGTACACATTCCATGGGCAGATTTCTCACCAAAGGGGGCTCTGTGGCCAGGGACTCAAGAGGCATGTGGCCCTGAGTGGCCAAGCTGTGTCTCTGACAGCATTTCCAGCGGTGTTGCTGTGTTCCTGCGAGTAGCTCACCCACTCACAGGTGCCATTACCAGAGGGGGTGGGAGGAGGTGAAGGGAAGGAGCCCCCCCTTGAGTAACAGAAGGAGCAGCAGTTCTCAAAGGGCTCTTTATTTACTCCCAGAAATCATTCATCTTCCTGACAAGAAACAATACACAAAGCCACAGCTTCCTCCTTTTCTCCCTCCTTCTTTTCCTTACTTCAGGGCAGCCCCCAGCTTCCTGTCAGAGAAGAGAAGAGAAGAGACTCCACAGCGAAGCCCGTATCCTACCTTCCTGGTATCCCAGGGCCCAAGAAGACCCAGGCTGGAGACCTGGTCTCCATGTGCCCCAAACCAGCAAGTGAGTATACGTGTGCGCATGTGATTGTCTTGGTACAGGAACATCAAGGGCTGGGAGGCAGGAGCCTGGGGGTATGGTCTGACCCTGCTACCATCCACTGTGTGGCCACAACAAGTATGCATGCCTCTCTGGGCCTCAGTTTCCTCTCGTGAGCAAAACAGAAACCTTGGCACCAATTCTAGTCCCAGATATTTCCAGAATCTCTCCCTGTCAAAGCTGGATCATCTCCTCTGCCCTCAAGATCCATGGTCACCCTTCTGGCTGGGACCCTGAACACAGGATTGCCTCCCACAAGATCTGAACCTCTGACCTCATCTTGACACAATACCCATCACAGGACCCCCAATCTATACCGCTGTTCCCAGTCTGCTTGCATGCCCCCAGTGACCAAAAAAAAAAAAAAAAAACACACCTCTTTATGCAGAGCAAACACCTGCTTCCCCTCCCCAGATGTCCTTGTAGTGGTTTTGAGGACACTGGAAGGTACTACAAATGGGAATAGTACATTTCCAGTCTTGGCTGCAATCTTTCAAATTGGGGTTTTCAGCCACAGGGTGTGCTCACACCACCGAACTGCAGTTTCTTAAGTGTGTGAGGCCGTTCCTCACTTACCCCTCTGGATGCCACTGTGGTTGAGACCCCTTTGGTCCTGGGAGTGAGGCCCTAGCTGAGGTGACCTGCCCTACCTAGAGGTTTGTGGGCTCAGCCACAGCCATTCAGGAGACTTTAGACCATTGTTGCTTCCAGGGAACACAGACCATGGCCCAAGGAGGCTCTGCCAGCAAGAGCATAGGGCTCCTGATGTCACGAGGCAAGAACCTTGTGTGAAACAAGGCTAAGCACCAAACTGAAGCACACAACTATGGGCAGGAGGAAAAGGGGGGAATGGGAGGGGAGGGGGGGATAAATCCCTGGGATTGCAACGATGTGAAATTTATATATAAATAAACTATTTTTTAAAAAATAAAGGGAAAAAAAAAGAGACCTTGTGTGACCAGCATGGAAGCCTCGAGAAAGCCTTGGGCTAATGCTGAGGGAATCTCTGCTGGGCAGGACTTTAGCAAAAGTGAGGAATACTCTCTGTCCCCCAACTCAGGCTGGGCCTGGATGAGCTAACGGTTCAAGATGTAAGGGGATTATATTCTAGAGGGGGCAGAGGCACGTGCAAAGTGAGTCGCCGCGGGCTGAGGCACCCCAGCAGCTAGGACCCCTATTAGACGAGGTTTCCTAGGGTGAGTTCTGGTCAGGCTCAGGTGTCCAGGTGGGCAACCTGGGGCCAGTAGGGCTGCTTTAATAAGGACAACAGTCTCAGAACTTTCCAAGATGAAGAAAGTCTCCACCGCAAAGCTCCTGCCTCTCAGTGCCCTCCCCCCTCATCTGGTTCAGGCTGGAAACAGTAATTATATGTCCCAGCTGTGGCACCACCACCCAGCCCCCAACCCCTCCCTGCAGGCTGGGCTGGGCAGGGCCTTTAGAAAACCCTGGCTTCCCTTTCTCCAGCCTACCCCAACTTCTGGAGGAGGCAGGAGGGGCCCTCAAGCCTGGAAGCACTGAGGGAAATCAGAGGAACAGGGGGAATTTAGGCCTGTGGTCAGCAGATGGAATTAATTCCAGGTGCTCAGGCCCTGAATTAACAGGGCTATGAGAAGACCCCCCAAAGAGGGAGCCTTCCAGTGCTTTGGGCAGACTTGGCTCCCAGTGCCTGCTAGAAGAGTCAGACATTGAATTCTGAGCCCTCACCACCCTGCAGAGCTCTTCTTTCCAACAGGATTCCCCACCCTACCCATACCCTCGTTGGTCACAGCCTGTGATTCCCAGGTCACAATCTCCCACTGCCCCCTGACCTTGCTCACTTCCTCCACCTGGAAACCTCTTTCAAGCAGGGTGTCCACATTTAGGCTCACATGGCACCTTCTCCCTGAAACCTTGTGCCCCTCTCCACCCCTCAAGGTCAGAGTTATTCTCTGGCACCTCTTATCACACCTGCCTCCTGCCCCGTATCATGGGCAGCTGTGCCCGAGCTCAGTCTTATCATGCCTGGGACTACCCAGGGCAGGGACCTGGTTGACTCAGTCTGCAACAGTCCCTGTCCCTGTTTGCTACGAATGTGGTAAGACAGTCAGAAGGAAGAGCAAAGGGTAAGCAACAGACAGGACTCCAGGTTCAGGAGCATCTTCACTTCCCATACCCAGCCACGCCCTGCTAGGTTCCTGCTGTGGATGAAACCTAAGGTCACTCAGGAAAGGCCACTTATGAGACATCACATGGGGCATATTAGTAGAAAGGCCATTTATGAGACATCGCATGGCGTGTGTTAGTGGCTGAGGCAAGACACCAACTAAGTTTCTCACCCTTCGTCAAAATTGGGGTTTGCCTCTGAGAACAAGAACAGATACCACAGGCCGGAAGGAGCCCTATGTCCAGCCCAGGGCGTATCCTAGACCCTGATTCAGTAAAGAGAAAGTTGTCCTCGGGGGACACCCCCTGACTCACCCAACCACTTCCTGCCATTTCTTTCCCTATTTTTTTTGGAAATCTCCATGACAACAACTCACTCCACCCCAGCTTGGGGCAGGGTGGGGCTTGGGGCCCAAGGGACTGTGAAAGCCTCCCCCAAGACTAGGAGGAAAAAGTGTGTCACCTGCTGTGTATACACGTCCCTGCCCCTCTTGATGCCACTTCAGATTCCAGGTCCAGTGTCTGGCAGAGGCCCTTAGCAATGACAACTTCTCTATTACTAAGGTTAAGACTTGTGGTTTTAAACCTCAAACATGCATGGTATAGACAAGGCAATGCCACCAGCCCCCCCCCCCCGCCTCTCTCTCTCTCTCTCTCTCACACACACACACACACACACACATACACAGTGCCCTTAGGTTCAGCCTGGCCCTTGGATGCCTCTCAGCTAAACCCTCCTGGGAAGGGCGATAAACTCAAGTTGACAAAGTCCTGGTGGTTTGGGCGTGGTCAAGAGATATCAAGAGATCTGGGTTCCCTCTTGGAACCTCAGGGTTCTCAGCACCAAGGAAACTCCACAAGTTAGTAGCCAACAACACTTGAACCCAGACTGGGGCTGGGCCCCTGCACTAGGCTGCTCCCTTTCCTCCCTCAGTTGCAGTCAATCCAAGTCAGGGTAATTCTGGAAAATGGAAGCCAGAGAGGGGGCTGGGAGCTGTGTGCAGATCAACACAGCAGAGAAGGTGCAGTCTCCTTGAGAGGCTCCTCAGAGAACCGAGCCTCCTTGAGGAGAGGTGGGGGGTGGTGGGGGGGTAGAAGGCTTGTAAACCTCTACACTTCCCCCCCATCCCGGCCACACCCAATCAAGCTCCAGTGTGCCCTTGCCCCATGCAGAGTGCACTCCATGAGTCACCTGGCTCTGGACCCTCTGGAGACACCGAGGCTTGGGGGGACGTGGCTTGCTGGAGCATGTCCCTTACAACCACCGTCACCACATCTTTCTTGACTAAAGTCTAAACTCCAGCCTGCGGGGCTAATCTTCAATCTTGGGCCCAGCATGGTTGCCCCTACCAGGAGGCTGGGGGAGGCGTCACTGTGACACAAGAAGTGCTAATCCGCTCGTGGCAGGGTCATGCCCGTTGCCCTCTGACCAGACCTTACCAAACCTCCCCCACGGCAGCATCCCGACCTGGACTCTGGCTGGGAAGCAAGGGTCCAGTGGCTGTCCTCACGCCCTGCCGTCTCAGGAGCCCCAGGCCGGCTCCTTGGCTGCCCCCTGCCCTGCCCAGTCCCCTGCCTGTTTCATTACTTCACATGTGAGTCCTCCTCTGCTCCTTGGTCTCTCCCCCGTCGTGAGGGCACCCCCTCCTGCACTCCCAGATTCTCAGGCCAAATTCTCCTGCTGTGGCCCAAGCCAGGTCTGAGTTTGCTCTTGGCTGAGGGTCTGGAAAAGCCCAGGTCTGCGACAGCAGGCAACTGCCGCCAGCGGCCAGTTAACTGTGCTAAGCGTTCCCCGGGAGGAATTCTTTTCAGCAGCCGCCACCCAGTCAGTCACCAACATCTGCTTATCATCAGTGGTCCCGGCCCAGACCCCACTTAGCGGGGAACAGTGGGCACATGCAGGTTACACATTCGGCCCCCAGCACGCGCACAAAGGCGCACACGTGTTCCCTGACACACTCGCAGAAACACACACAGGAGAACACACTTGTGCATGGCGTCCACATGCTCACACCCCTTCACATACCCAGACACATCCGCCACACCTCTCAGGGCCGGTGACAAGGAGCAGAGCCCCGACAGCGCTCCAACTGCCAGGCATGGCCCCACCCCACACTGTGATCCAGGAAAACCACCTGCAAAAATCCCAGGCCTGCACCCCCTTATCTTTGTCTAATCCCTGCAGGCAGAGGAGCTGGAGGGACTTTTCCTTGAAGGCAATTTGTTCGGCAACCTGTGTGAGTGAGTATGGGGCCTGCCCGGTGGCCTGGGTGGATGCTCACACAGTAGTTCTTCTCACACCCTTCAGAACCAGAGCACACAGCCGGGCACCTGGAGTAGGGTGGCTGGGGACATTGGGCAGAGCTTCCTCAGGGCCCAGGCTAAGGAGGTGGGAGCTGAGGGCCAGCGGGAGCCGAGAAACTGCAAGAGGTGAGCAACTTCTAGCCAAGTGTTTGCAGCTGCCAGGGCTTATTCCACACAATAGATGCCCGAGGGGGACATTGGCAAGACTAATATTCTCTGGGTCTCAGCTGCCTACAGTGCCTGGCCAAACAGGCTCTGGGCAGCAGGCATGGCTGAGTTCCCAGCTCAGCTCCATATAAGCTCCAGCTACCTCTGGTTTCTCTTGGTTCCTCAGTATCCCCATCTGCACAATGGGTGGAAGGTGAATCCAGGGTGACTGAGTCCTGTCTGGAGCCTCCCAAGCCCGAGGTCAATGCACTCACCTCATTGCGGCCGAGTGAGTTATCAGGCAGGGCAGAGGTGATGCCCGAGAGGATGGCGGTGCCCACGATGGCCCCCACGCACTGGGCAATTATGTACATGATGGCCCGGAGGATGCTGATCTGGCAGCTGAGCAGCAGCCCTAGCGTGACGGCAGGGTTGAGGTGGGCTCCGCTGATGTGGCCCACACTCTGGGCCAGAGTAGCGATGCTCAGCCCAAAGGCCAGTGACACCTTCACATTATCCTGAGACGCACCTGCCGTCTGGTTGTTCTTCACTGGGTACTGGAAGCCCAGGGCTGACCCGATGCTGATGAAGACAAAGAGGATCATGGCCAAAAACTCAGCCACCACTGCCCTCCAGAAGAGCTTCTTCTTGAACTCGCTGGCCATGCTGGCAGGGGGCTTGGCTTGAGATCGCTGCCTGGTGCCTGACTCCCTTCAAGAGCTGAGCCACAGCCTGGGCTGGGCCTATTTATAGGGCCCAGGGGGGGAGGAGAAGAGGGGGGGAGCACAAAGGGAGGAAGGCCTCTCCTTACTCCTGGCCCGCCCCGCACGGCACGGGCCTCCTCTCAGCGATGGATGCAGACACAGCTCTCCTGTCCGCCTGCCAACTTTTTTCCCTTCCTCCTCTCCCCCCTCCCTCCCTCCGCCCTCAGCCCTGCCCAGCCTGAGGAGGCAGGCAGGCGGCAACCGCTGCTCTAATAGGCTTTGGGAAATTCCTCCAAGTTGACCCCACTCAGGGGGCCGGAGAAATCCAGGTATCTCCGCCCTGTGTGCAAAGCTCAGGGGGTGCCTGAGGGCAGTGCCAGGCACTGTGGATGGGGCGGGGTGAGGGGACTGAACTCACGGGTGGACATTGCCCTCCCTGGAGCTGGGCACCATGACCCCACTGGCTTGTCATCCCCATGCTACCCCTTAGCAATGCTAATCTGGAGTCCACGGGTCCAGGGGTTCACTCAGCCAGCCTGGGCCTCCTGGACCTCTAGCCCAGGCCAGGCTTTCACTGTAGTGGTGTCCCAGACCCCTGTCCTACTAGCCAGGCCTCATTTGAAGGGGCACAGACATATCAGACGTTTGTCTGTGGATCACCCCCTATTCTGTGGTCAGGCCTAAGACAAGCCAGGAAATCAGAGGCCCTCATGCTCTGGAGCAATATGAACCAATGGATTGCAAGGCAGGTGGGGAAAGATGAGGGCAGGGATTTTCCCCTCAGAAACAGGTAAGCTGGAAGTTAGACCAAGTGGCAGCATAACCTGGAGACCGGAGGGCCAGGAGGGAGGGAGAGGCAGATTGATGCAGACTGAGAAGGGAAGGGGAGAAGAGACTGATGGAAACAGAGAGAAAGAGGGAAATACAATCAGTGCAAAAGTGGAAGTGAAAGAGATGGATTCCAGGCAGAGATAGTGAGATAGGACAGAGAGCTCGAGCTAGGGCGCAGAGGGAAGAGATGGCCTAGGAAGCAGGAGATGGGACTGATATAGACATAAGCAGTGAAAAGGGGAAGATGAAGAAAAGCCCCCTCCAAGAAGGGGAGGACAAGAGGCTGCTCTGTACCTGCCCTCTCCGTGGTCCACCTGTGTCCCGCACATCCCCAGCCAGCAGGGCAGTGGCAGCCAATGATCCAGAAACTAGACTCCAGGCCAGGAGGCTGGTCAGGAGCTTCAGCCCGCCAGTCACTGCACATTAGCCTCAGCACGTGGACGGAGGAGCCAGTGGGACCCTGGGTGAGGTGGGGTCCAGGTAGGTAGAGCCCTCTTTGGTTATCTCCTCCTACCTCCTGTCAGACCTGCCAGTCCTACACTGGGCGTCCCCCAATTTTGTAGGTGGGAAACTGAGGCAAATCAAGGGGAAGGACTTCTCTAGGTTCTGCACGTACTGGGAACAGGGCAGGGATGCGCACAGAGGCCTTGTGTCTCCTGACAGGAATCTTGTATAGATGATGACACCAGAGCTCTCTCCTTCCCCCTGATTGCAGTATGCATCTGGCCCTGGCCCTGGTCACAGGGATCACCCTGGAATTTGCAGGGACCAGGGGGTCTCCTGGGAGCTGCGTCCACCTAAAAGCACCAAATACCTGTGAGTACAGGAGGGAATGGCCATGCCTGCCCAGACTGCCTGGGGAGCTGAAGGTAATCAGTGCCTTGTTAACCATTCAAGAAAGGGAGCCGGCCTGCTGGGCCACTCCCCAGAGCCTTTTCAACATCCGCTCCCTTGGCTCAGCTCTCCAAGCCTCAGGAGGCTCCCTCATACTCCAGACCCAAACCTCTGTGGCCTGGTGTGGGTAGTGATCCACAGTGAGGGTTTTTCTGGTTCGTTCTGGGGCCTCCCACCATAGCAGGACTGGGACTTCCTTTCACCCGGAATTCAGAAGGCAACGCTGTGCTCCCTCAAGCCAGGATGTGAAGCAGGACTGGAGATCCTCTCAGGCCAGGGGCTTCTGGCCCAGGATCACTTCCTTCTGGGCACCGGCTCCAGGTCCACTGAGGGAAACACTCTCCAGCCTCTTTCCTCCTTGGCTCCCAGAACCCATTCAGGCCAACCTGTCCTTGTCCTCTGCTTGGTGCATGACACTGGTAGTACTGGGACTGGCCTCAGGAGGGCTTAAGGAAGGCAGCCAGGAGCGACCCCAGGCCAGCAGGGGTCCCTGGACTCAATGGTTTGGGGGAATACCACCAAAGAGCTGAGGCCTGCGCAGGGCTTTGCGTGCTCTCTGTGGCAGCGTCTGTACAGCCGAGGACTCGAGCTGGGCCATCAGACATGAGGACCAATGACACCTGAAGTGTCCTGATTAACTCGACAAACATTCATCAAGCACACATTATATGCTTAATGCCATTCGGGGGTTGGAAAGACAGCAATGAAACCCACAGCATAGCTCTTTGTCTTCCTGAAGCTTACAATCTAGCACGTGAGCGTACAGGCCCTTTGTGCGTACTCTGGGTGTGGGCACATGTGACTGTGGAGGATGCCTGCACGTATTTGCTGAGGGAAACACTCACCAGCCCCCTTCCTCCTTGGCTTCCCAGGCAACTTAGGCACCCACTGGTCCCAGGACATGAGAGCCTTCAGGGCAACACCTCCTACCCTCAGCAGCTCCATCCAGCCTCCTGCTCCATACTAGCATGGCTCCTACCTTAACTGCCACCATTAGAGCTCTACTTGGCAGGAAGGCACTGTCATATCAGGAGGTGCCATCAGGATGCAGGCAGAAGTAGGCTGACCCCAACCGCCTGTCCACTCCCATAATGCTAAGGGACTTTGTGACCACAACCCAATCACTTCAATGGGAAAGAAGGTCTACCATTGGAACCCCAACCCCAGGAAGCCCCCCCCCCATCTCCTTTTTTTCAGGTCTGCCATAAATGCAGGACAATCAGGAATGGAAGGAAGGGAAGAGCCTCTGTTGCAGACCCATTTTCCCCACAACCTTGAGAGGCTCAGATGGTAAGTGATATGCCAAGGAACCACAGAGATAGGTTTAGAAACCTGAACCCTCTAATTCCATGAGCCCAAGCCTGGTTTTCTGCCTGCCTGTCAGGACAGGTGCTTGAAGGACCAGATTATGAGGTGAAAATCCCAATTCTAGAAACAGGTACAAGGGCTGAATGAGCAAAGGCCCAGGGTGGAAATGAAAGGATTCCAACTTTTTTGTATAATAGGGGTAGAGTAGGGGTACACGTGGATAGAAGGGGCGGGCTGAACACGGGCACACATAAAGCTAGAAGCAGCCAGAATCACTCCCTTGGTCCCACTAGCTGGGAATCCTGGGCTCTGAGGAAGGGCCTGCCTCCACCCCGTGCCTCCCCCTGTATGACCTGATTTGGCGGGCTCCCATCTCTCATGGCAAAGGCCCAGACGCCAGCGCTCCCAGGCCTGAGCCAGGCTAAATAAGGGGGGCTGTCTCCACCCACCTTACCCACTCCCACCCCCAGCTTCTGAGTCCTGGAGCAACAGTCTCAGTAAATGCTTTTCCATATGTGCCTTCTTCCACTATGCCCATGAGACCCACATGCCAGTCTGAGTCGGCTATTCCCAGAATAAACTGGATTTTTCCCCACTGGAATCCAGTGGGAGACCTCAGGCTTTGTGCAGAGGTGGACACACACAGAACCTCAATGCTGACTAAGGATCCAGACCTCAGACTAAGGACTAAGGACCATCCTCAGGAGAGGATGCCCATGGGTGTGGCCACTCAGTTGCTCTTAGCCAGAAGTTTCTGTGGGGCACAGAGAGACTGAGGGGAATGAGCCCTCCCTCCTAGGCTGGGCAGGGATTTCCCATCCAGAAGCCAGGTTATAGAAAACAATTACTTCACTCCCTGATGGGGCCCACCAGGAAGATGGAGTTTGGGTTGGGAGGGAACCGAGACACTGACCGACCAGAGCAGCCAGCCACGCTGAGCTCCCCGGCAACTTGGATGCATTTTCCAGAATTGCTCACATTTTCAGAGAGCAGTGATGGTGCGAGGGACAGAGGCCAGGACCAAGTCCCCGAGGGTCCTGGAGATAAGAGGTGAAAATCAAAAATACCCCTCTCCCAGCCCTGCCCCCTGGCTCTCCCCTGACCTTAACTGAGGACCTGCAGTCTGGTTCTTGGCTGCCCAGATGGGACTGTCTCCAGAGAGACAGAGACCAAAGCAGTTATTTGCAATTAGTGTGGATATATCCTTCAAGCGAGGCACATTCTCGGAGCCTGGAGGTGTAAAGGGGGGACCCAGGCTAGAACTCAGGGACCAGAGAGGAGCCAAGGTCTTGACTCAGCTCTCAAGATTCTCCACTCTCCACTCAACATGGCCCTGGCCACCAGCCCTGCCCAGGTGGTTCCTCTACCCCCCAACTCACCATCCGTTTGTATTCTTTTCTCTTCCTCCTTCCCAGCTAGCTGCACCAGCCTCCCCTGTCCCCCTTTTCCATGGCAGCGCTTACAATCAAGGCCCAGAGCTTATCCCAGCCTAGAGGCTGTTCCCTCATTGCCCTGTGGGGTGACTCTGGGCCCCAGGATCTTCATTCTCCTTCCTGCCTCCACAGCCTCCGGGGAGCAGAGCTGGGTTCTGAGCTGGCATGCTGGCATGCCCAGGAGCATCTGTTCTCTCATCATCTGATTCCCCGGGGAGACAGGACACCCACCTCTCAAAGCATGCGAATTCCTCCCTGTCTGATAGATAACTCCTGGCCATTTAGGCGTCACATGATCCCCCTTAAATCAAAACCGGATTTAGCTGGTCACCAGTGATTCACCAGAGGAGGAACAATTTAGTGATTTTTCTGAGCTACTGCCCCCTTTCACTTCTTTCTGTCCGCAACTCCCATCCAGACTTGCCCCAAGCAATATTGCGGCTTACTGTCAGGGGTGGTGGTGATGAGGGGGAAATTCCAGAAATTTCTATTTTGATATTTTACCATCAATTCACCAACAACCACCCCAGCCCCACCACTCCCCATGCCCCTGACCTGATACCACAGAGAAGCCAGAGAAACAGGATGGCAAAGTTGCGCCCAGCAGAGCTAGGGAATGTGAGAATTTCAGCATTGTGTCCAGGAAAAGGAACACTGATCCAAGAATGGGGCTGGACTCCCAGGCCTGAAAGAGGGCTACCCACTCCCACCCAGCCTCCCCTCTTGGACTGGAGAAGGGAATGAAGTCATGTTTTCCCAGCCTAGCCTGCAGGGGAGGAGGCCCAGCTGGCCAAGAAGTGCGGCACCCCTCACTTCCAGGAAATGCTGCTGGTGGCATTTGTGTAGGGCTGCCAGCCATACCCTTGATGGCGGAGTGGACAACAGAGCGGCCTCCACATGATGGGTGTCTGAAAGGAAAGTTGGCATGTGGGTAAGTAGCTTCCGCATATTTCCTTGCCCTGAGCATATGCAGAGCATTTCCCTCATCCCCTGGGCCTAGCTGTCACCATAGCTTTCCGCTCTACTCACCAAACCCCTACCCTCCTGCCCTAAACCCTCAAACGTCTCCTGCTTTGATCTCATCCAAAAACAAAGCATTAGAATAGGGAGAAGAGCATCAGTAATCAGTAGCATTGGATCTGATGCCCTCATTCTGTGCATGCGGAAACTGAGGTGCAGAGAGATAAGTTAGGATGCCTAATTGGGAGAGGGCGTACCCACTGGTGCCTCAGGATGGATCCAGAACTGGTATTTGGGTCCCCTGGTCCCTACCAGCTATCCCCCACCTCTTCCACTTCCCATCTGTGCAGGACCAGAGAGGTCACTGGGCATCCATCAAGGACTCAGAGATGTGCCTTTCCCAGAAAGCAGATTCTTTATTTTGATATTTTACCATCAGCTCCTAAGCAAGAGCCCTCACTTGATGCCACAGAGGAGGAATCTGGCAGCCAGAAGCTATCTACCTCCTTTAGCACCCCCTGGGCCTGATATTTTGTGTCTCGGAGCAGGGCCCGCCCAGTACAGGGAACCCCCCCACTACCACTGAGATCCTAAGGCATCTTCACCCCTGGTTTTGGGTGTCCTGCTTATCTTCTAGCTTTGCATGACTCTTCACCTCTACCCCTGACCCACTCACCTGTGGTGAATGTGCCCAGAGGGGCATTGGGAGCTCATAAGGCAGGGACTTTAGGCTCTCTGCTTCCTCCCCTGCCAGCCCTGCCCCTCCCTGGCATGCCCCCCCACAACCTTGCCACCTTGCCTTTTTGCCCTCCCATGGGTACCTGCTCCCACTCTGGCTGCCCCTTGATCCCTCATACCTGCCAGGTGTCCTTGGCTCCTCTGGGCCCAGCTGCTGGGACAAGTTGGGTGCCTCACAGAGCTAGAGCCCTGCTGGCTTCTTCAGTATTTCCAAAGAACAAAGCCAGCAGGATCCAGCCGCAGAGCGGGTGCCTAGATGGGTGCCACCTCACACTCCCACCGGTCCTTGGGCAGGAGTGCTGAGGCGCAGGCATTTCCAGAGCTCTCGGGAATACCTCCTTCATCGTGCTCTCCGCTGTTTGTGCAGCTCATCTTCTTACCCACACAGTCGTAACATTTAATATTCATTCTTGTTTCTGGAAGAAGGGACCTGGGAAAGCATAGACCCCAGAATCCACCACCTTGGTCACCCCCACCATGGCAGGTGACAGGGCACAGAGCAGGCTGGAGATGGGCACCCTCTGGCTGTGCTCGCACTCACCCTTCTGCTAACAAGGAAGGAGTGTCCTCTTCATCCTGAGTCCTCCATCCCTCTTGGCTGCCCAGCTCATTCACACCTGGCCAGGCGGCCACACCAGGCTTAGTCAAACCTTCCTCCCCCCTTCACAGCACACGGGCTGATACACAAGCTTGTGCATGTACATCTCACATGGCACATATTGTGCTCAGGACAGTGCTGTCCAGAAGCCTCCTTCATCGTCTCTCTTTATCATGGAGCTGAATTGAAGTGGTGGAGCAGGGAGCCGTGGGAAAGGAGAATGGTGGGCATTTCTGTCACTGCTGTCTCCACATTCCCTCTGTTGCCTTATGGAGCCCAGTCTTTGTTCATGCCCCCTACAGATGTGGAGAGGGATGTATCTGGCCCAGGTCTCTGCCCACCACCAGGTGGGGAGCAGCCTCAGTGTTCAGGGCAGGTTCGGGACACCTGCCTGTCCCCAGTCAGCGTTAGGAGAGTATGCTGGACCCACACACAACAGCAGCAAGCCGGGTCACCTGCACCACCTCTTCTACTTGTTGACTTCCTAAGATGTCATGATGCTGCCGGCTGGGGATGTGGAGGTGAGTCTAGCAGGGTGGGAGGCAGGGTGGGAGGAAGGGGGAAGGGTTGGCAGCACCTGCCCTTGTCTCCATCCACCGGAGACCCCTCCCTCTATGGTCCATCTGGGGATTCTATTCATGTGAAGCCAACATTCCTGAAGCCCACAGGGCCAGCAAGATCATCTCACACAGGCAGATCCTGTCTTGCCTAATGAGAAAATGATGACATGACCCCCTGCCCTGGGCCTCAGCCCCCAGCACCGGCTGAGGAGCCCAGACACACCTCTTGCTTTGTGCTGTTGCTCCACAGCCAAGCCCGCCAGTCCTAGAAAGTCAACTCTCAGGGCCCCCATGTCATCCCCACCAGGGCCATCCTGTTACCAGGGTTGAACACCCCTGAACCCCCAGGGTATCAGGCCATTAGGACTGGAGGACCTTCAATTATTTAGATCCCATTGCACATAGGTGAACAGCAGTGGGCTGTGTGGCCTCCCCAGTGCTGTACAGAGTGAGCCATGAGAACACACCCAGCAGGGCACACAGGGGACCAGGAAGGACTCACTGTTTGATGGAGGCGGGACTGGGGCCCCTCCTCCCTTTTCCTAAGATGGGCATACTCCCACTCTGGCTGACATGGGTTCCATTGGAGAGCCAGGGCTAGAAGAGTTGAGCTGTGGTATCTGGAACTCAAGGAAGGCCAAGTCCCCTCACATCAACCCTGCCTCTATCCAGACCTGGCCCAGGCCAGAAAGAGGGGAAATACAATGTTGGCAGCAGCTGAGAGGTCAGAATCCTCCCCAAAACACTCCATGTTTGAGGGCCAGAAGCCCGGCACCTGGTCATTTTTAGAGGCAGGTGGGAAAGTGGGACCCTCCTGCCTGCATGTATCCAGAATGTGGATGTATCCAGAATGTGGGACCCTCCTGCCTGCATGTATCCAGAATGTGGATGTATCCAGAATGTGGGACCCTCCTGCCTGCCCCATGTATCCAGAATGTGGATGAGGCATGCTAGCCCGCCTCATCCACATTCTGGATACATGGGGCAGGCAGGAGACCCAAGCCCTTGGCTTCCAGGCTGGTTGAGGAACCTAGGCTGGAAAAAGGCACAAGGCAATCAGAGAAAAGTCCAGGGTCAGGTTAAGAGCTGTGGGGAAATAAATGATCAGTAAGAACAGAAGCAGTCTTGGAAGGCTTCCGGGAGGAGGCAGTAATTTGAATCACAAAATTTCAGGACCACAAAAACTGCATATCATCCAGAACTAGGAAACTCCTGATAGCTTCACTTCTAGAGGCTCTGCTCCCATACATAGGTACCTAACCCACCAGGATCTTGCATCTTCTCATTATGGGACAGCTCTTCGGTTAGAGTAGCTCCTTATGTGTTACTTCCCAGCAATGCTGCCACCTTCCCCAGCATTGCCCTTTGGAGCCCACCCAGTGACAGCTCTTCAGAGCAGAAAGAGGGACACAGGATCCATTTGGCTCTGGTGCCATTTTTCAGGATGCCATCTCCAGCTCCCTCAGGCCCTCTGTGCTCCTGCCTTGTTCCTTCTGGTTGCAGCATGTTGGCTGGCCTGGGCACCATCACACAACACCCCTATTGCCCCAGGAGGGGCCAGGAGAAGCCACTGCAGAGAACCCAGCACCCCAGAAAGAGGACCTCAGCCTATGGGAGCAGTCAGCTCTAAGAGATACATGCCCCTACCTGCTTCATATCTTGCAGGCAAAACCAGAGATGAGGGCTTCCATCCTATATCCCTCAGTGACCTGGTCCCACCAGAGGGCAGAACTGAGGGGCAAAATCAAAAATAAGACTGATTCTGATGGGCTGAGATCAGGCCTGGCAAGAGTGGGCTGGGGGACCTTTGGTAGGGAAATCGGGGAAGCAGAGAGGTCTTATTTTGTGTGTGTGTGTGTGTGTGTGTGTGTGTGTGTTTCAAAACCCTTTGAAGATTCTGTCAACGCTTCTCAGACTTTAATGTGAAAATGAATCCACTAGGATCTTGTTAAAATGCAACTTCTTAGTCAGGAGTTCTATGTAGGGTCAGACATCCTGCATTTCTAACCAGCCAGTGCTGCTGGTTGCAGGGCTATTTTGAGCAATAAGAAACTGAACTACAAGAAAAAGTCCTGCTCGCAATCTAGTTAAAATAAAAACATAGAGAGGGAGGAGGCTTCTTTTGCAGACAAAGAGAACTGCAATTGAGCATCACTTTCCTGGAGTGAGCTACCTGGAAGCCATGTCAAAAAAGGAAAGAAGTGTTCTCTACTCATCTTCTGTGCTAACAGAAATAGTTGACTGTCATGGAGAGAAAGTCCTTTTCTTGATTCTATCTGTCCAAGGAATTGATTGAACAGATCTTACTATCAGAATATTTAAGAAGCAAGTTTTAATTTAGGGGTATTGTAGGCCTTTGTGTGAAAAGAGCTGAGTCTGTTTAGCACCACATGGTGCATCAGGGAGACACAGCTTAGATAACACAGTGCCCCTGGTGTCCAGTCTGGGTCAGTCCCATGATCAGAACCCGTAGAAGACCTTCCTTCCACCACGTACTCACTTAGACACCAGTTGGCTCAAATGTTCCTAACTATAGAGTGAGATCCAGAGTTATGATGTCCTATCATGCAGTTCTGGGTGTTCAGGGGAGGGCAGCTGAGGCCCCTGCTGGAACCACAGGAAGGGGCGAGGTGTATCTATGGGTAACGGAAGAGCCCCACCTCTTCCCAGGAATCAGGAAAGGCTTCCTGGAGGAGAAGACATGCAGGCAGACTTGTTTATATAAAGGAAGGGAGGTGGTTTGGGGAGAGGAAGGTCCAAACAGAAAGAGGGACAGAATGGGGTAGGCTTCCAGTGATAGCAAGGGTTGAGGGAGCTCCCTCTCTGCTCCTTTCCTCATTGCCTGCTCAAACTCTGAGAGAGGGCCTGGTGGAGGCAAGGTGATGCATGACCACCCCCACGCCTAGGATGTCCTGTGTGAGTCTATCTTTTCTTCACAGACTGAATCTCTGCTTCTCGCTCCTGGCTTGGTGCAGAGGAGGTGGCCAGGCTCTGTCTGCCTGGGGGAATGCCCACACTGGGGATACAGAGGCTCTGCCCTCGGGAGTCCAACACCCAGAGCAGTGTGGGTCGGAACTGGGACGTGGTGAGCATTCAGCCTCCGAACACGACTGCGATTGTAGCCACACACAAGACACGAGAGAGAAGAGGTCCATGACCCCCAGGAGATCACTGCCCCAGAGGAGGTTCTTCGGTGGTTAGAAAAAAAAAAAAAAAGGTACGTTTCTATGAAGGGCCAACCTGAGTGACCTTGAGCATGACCTTGCCCTAAAGGGGGTCAGTGAGAGCACAGTCAGGTCATATGGGCGCTGGGATCTCAGCCTATCTCACTCCTTTTGGGGTGACCTGGGACACCCCCTCTCTTCCCAACCTCTTTTGTGATGAAAGGGACATGCAGGACCCTGATGGCTTTCCAGAAAAGGAAATGGAAAATCCTTAGACAAATAAACCCAAGGTGTGTCTCCATTTGCAGGGAAGAATGAACAAAAGCCCTTGCCATTTTCTGTGATTGCCAAAGCCGTCTGGGACTGGCGGCTGGGGGGGGGGGGTGATAGGAAGTGGGGTTTGTAGGGGATGCTGGATGGCTGCTCCCGCCTTGGCTCGCCAGGGCCAGGCAGGAGCTCTGAGCCATCTTTCTTTCCGGGCTGCTCTAGGGGAGAGGTCTGAATTGAAGGAAAGGCTGGGTTCCCACACAATAGCTCGTGGGTCTAGAAACCAGGACACTTGCAGATATTTCCAGAGCCCCCAAAGTCTCAGGCCTGGGCTGGCAACCAAGGAGGAAGTGAAGGAAGATAGGAGAGGGGTTCCAGGAAGCCCTACCCCCTCCTCTGCTTAGGAACCTTCAGGCAGCAGGGGAGCAAGTAGGAAGAATTTGGCATCAGTGGGCTTGGCATGAGTGGCGAGGGCCGTGGCTCTCTGAGACTCGGTTTTCTTATCTGGAAGTGGGGAGGTTTGAATGAGACCCCTTGGCGGCTGCTCCAGTGCCTACTCCAAGACCCTGGAACCTTCAGTCTGCAACCTGGGAGTGGTCATGAAAGAGAATGCATAGGACCACCTCATTCAATCATCCCACTTTACAGATGGAAGGTGGAAGCCCAGAGTAGGGAGGGAAGGCCTTGGGGGGCAACCAAATCCAAAACCATTTATCCAAGTAGCCGATGCAGCTCTGAGGCTTGGTAAGAGTCCAGGAAAGAAGAGGGACGCGGATGTGTGTGTGGCACTGGAGTAGAAAGGCAACGGGAGATGGTCTGCCTCTTGGGGTCAGCCTACATGAGTAAGGGCAAGGTCCAGTTTATCTCACTCTGCCCCAGTTTTCCATATTCACACTTGTTGACTCTCAGTGAGTTAGACTGACCCCAATTCCTGCTCCCTCCCATTCAGTTTCTGTTAAAGAGCCAACATCGACCGGGCACAGGCTGGGTGCCAGCCCTGTTCCAAGCACTATATACTTACTCCTCACACCAACATTAAAAGGAACCAGATGTGATTGTCCCCCACTTCACAGATAGGGAAACTGAGGCTCAGAAAGGGTTTTCTTTGGCTTGATTTGTAACGTAACTAAGGTGGCATGGCTGAGAGTTTGGAGTGAAGCTCTAAACCTGGGTCATCAAACTCCAGGAACAAGCTGGAGATGACTCAGTCAAGCCTAGGCACCCTCCTCAGAGTGCATGCCCCAAGGAGCTCCAAAACCCAGCGAGAATGGCAGATGGACACATTTGAACCCCCCTGAGTTACAGGTCCAGGTGAGCCCTGGACTAGGGCCTGGCCACTCTATTTTCCTGCCTGCTCTCAGAAAATGAGCAGCTTCCATGATACCTGGTGACACACCAAATGCCAGAGCTGAGGTTCCCTAACTCTGAAAACACGGATGGGGCACTGGGGCCCAGTTTCCCCAACCCAGATGGGCCAACGCTCTCCCTATGGTCATCAAGGAACTGAGAACCATCTTGCCAGCCTGTCACTCTTCTACCCTGCACTTAGAGATGGCGGGTCCAGGGGAGCCAGCTGGTCCCGTCCAACTGGCCCAAGGTCACCAACTGCTTCAAAAACAATGGGCAGTGTGTCCAGCCGTGGCTGGGGCCAGAACAAAGGTCTGGGCACTTCCTCACATTGAGGCCCCCTCCTTCATGATTTGCCAAGGCAGGGGATGGAGGAAGCCTTCATCAGGAGGTAGGGATGTTTTGCAGACTGTTCCCAGGAGAGCTGGGAGCCTGTGCCAACAGGGGAGCAGACAGAGGGAACAGAAAGGCTGGCAGCTCAAGGTTGAGACCTGCCTGCCAGGAAGCAGGGGACAGAGGTGCCTTGACTCCTGTCCAGGCCCTGCCCCCAGGGTTCCCAGGTTGAATCACTGAAATGCAACTCCCCTCACACCCTAGCTCAGAAGTTGGCATCTTCCCTCTAATCCACACCCTCTATGCTGCAGCAGCCTGAGTCTTCTAAGACAGCTCGGATCCATCCATGACTAACCCCCCCCCCCTCCCCGACTACTTAGCTCTCACAGGAAGAAGCTCACACTCCTTCACCTAGTACTCAAAGCCTGTCAGGATCCAGGCCAAGTATCCTTAATGTTCTCACCACACCAAATTCCCCAGGTTCTCCTCCCTGACATCTCTGCCCCTGCCTATCTCACCCACAGTGCCTCTGCCCTCCTCCATGCCTCCCCTCCGCACCCTCTCCCCTGCAAGATACCTCCCTGATTGCCCCAGCCCACACAGGTCCCCCTCCTCTGAGTTTTATGTCCCCAATAAAACCTAAGAAGGATGTGAGCCCAGGAGTTTGGAGAACAAGTGAAAAGAGATCAACTGATAGCAGAACAATCTTTCCATGGACTTCCTTAGTCTGTGTACACAATTGTGCTGAACTCATTATTACCAGCACCCCTCAACTACAAGTCCCTGTGCTGGGGGGGGGGGAGGGCAACAAGGCAGAAGGGCCAGGGCTCAGAGAGCTACTGAGAGCCTGAGTGCCAACCCTGGGCACCCAGCAGGGTATAGAGTGGGTGCTTATCACCTGGGCTCCTCTGCGGGGAGGCGGGACTTTGCTGAACCCCACAGATGTCAACAGGCCTTGAGACAGAAAACTCCAGATAAACATTCAGAATCGCTTTATCAGAGGACACAGGAAAGGCGCCCGTTTTAATCTCAAAACCACACCCAGAATCAACGGTTTGGAGACCTCGGGCAGCACGTCCCCACCCTAACACCCAGTGACAAGGCTTTATGCCAGGAGATGGCGCAGGGTGTGAGGTACAGGTGTGGCTGGGGCAGGGCTTCATCAAAGAGAGAGAATGAACCTTGGGCTTCATCCTGAGATAGACAGGCTCGTGGGGGTGCAGAAGGGAAAACAAGGAGCCCCGGGCCCAGGAATGAGGAAAAAGGATGCAGTCTAGAGGTGTGCGTGCATGTGTATATGTGTGTGTGTGTGTTTGTTACACATACGGTAATGGGGGAATCCTGTGATTGGGTAACCAACACCCACTAACTGGAACAGAATATGGGCTTTAAGAAAGGAGCTGAACTGATCAAAACCAAAGGACTTTCAGAGAGTGGGGAGTTTGCTCTCAGCTAGGTAACCCAGGACGACTGGCTAGAGGAGGGTTCCTAGACGATGGGCCTTGCGGAAGGGATAGGATTTAGTGGATAGCCAAAAAGGAAGGCAAAGGAAAGGGACCCAAGTGTAGCAGAGAGAACTAGGGAAGACTTCAGACAGCAATGGGTTCATTGGGAAACAGCTGCTGCAGTCTAGAGTGAGTGGTGTGTGGAACAGGAGAATGGAGCAAGAGGGGAGCCAGAGAAGAGGCAATTTGGAAGCATCCTCTTTGCCCCCCACTCAGAGGTGTATTCCTTTCACCCCCAAATCACCTGGCAGCCTGGCCTCCAAAAGACACTATGAAGGAGAAATGTCCCAGAAGGATACTTAACTAAGGTTCGTTATCTAACCTCAGTTTCTCCAACTATAAAGAGAAGGCCTTCAGTGACTTTTCTGGGGGAGCAGGAAATAGGTTGCTACTTCATGGGAATGTGGGCAGGATAGTGGGATGATGCCCCATGATCTGGAAATGGCATCAGAGCAGGGGTGAGAAAAGTCAACCCTGGCTTCCCTAGCCACCATGTGCCCAAAACAGGGGGCCTTGACCCCTCTTGTGCAGACCTAGCGCAGACTCTGAACAATGCGCAGGCCCTGGCAGTGTGCTACCTTGACCCATGGGCACCAGCCCGCCCACCAGCCTGCCCACCCCATGTCCGGCATTACACAATCTCCGTTATCGCAAATACCTAGCATTTTTGCCTGGTAACTATGGCTCCCATAGTTCAATGAGGATTAGGGCAAGCTGAGAAAGTAGGGAGGACTCTGGTGGGTGAAGGGAAATACCTGCAAATAGGTCTGACAGCTTGGCTGCCTTCTGCAGGTTTCAGGATCTGGGAAAGACTCTCGCCAGCAGGATCGTCCATGGCAAAGGCCTGCAGACTCTCACCTCCACCCTGTCTTTGCCTCTCCACCGAGACTGTCTTTCCAGGGAGCATTCATGTAGCCCCTCCTGCACTCCCACCGCTGCCCAGCCCCTGACTCAGTCTCCCCACCACCCCGTAGCAATCCCAGCACCTCCCCCCACAACCCCGCAGCAATTCCAGCCCAAGGCCATGTAGCAGAGAGAACATCACCACCTTGCTGTCTCTCCTATACCTCCCAGTTCAGCCACACACACACACCCACCCACCCCCAGGGAAGCATGAGACCTCATGAGGAGACTGAGGTCCTTGGAGCTTGCAGAGCACTCACAGCCACACAGGCCAGAAGCCAGGTCCTGAGGTGGCTCCTTCCTCAACCACTGACACCATCACCTCTCCTGCAGCTCTCTTCCAGGCTATTTGTCCTGGGCACTGCTTCTGCCTTTCCGTAGCCCCCAAAGAACAGCAAGTGCAGAGCTTCTTAAACTTCAATCTGATTCCTCTAAGGGTTTTGTTAAAATGCAGATCCTATTTCAGCAGAGCTGGGATAGGGCCTGAGAATCTGTATTTCTAAGAAGCTCCCAGGTGTGGCCAATGCCACAAGTCTAAGAACCACACACTGGGTCAGGGCTAGGGTTTAGGCTAGGACAGGAATTCCTGCTGTTGGCATGGAGGCTCAGCAATTCATGAACTGTGGGATCCTCTCCAATCCTGGCCCTTTAACCATTCCCCCCTCCTTCCAGGAGGCTGGGGTTCCAGCTGCCTTCTTTAACCTCTGGTGCCTCAGAGGGGCTGGGCCCTGGCCCTGCTTCTGACTTCCCTTCCATCTCAGACACCGAGACTCGAGACTCAGGGAGCAATAGGGTGGATATACCCTCCTTATATACCCTCCTTACACTATCCCTCAACGTGCCTCCAAGCCCTGGCCCAGCACTGGCCCCAAGGAATTCTCACAGTTCTTCTGGAAACTGCTTTTCTGACTTGTGTATCCCCATCGGAGCTTACAGAGAGAGTGGTATGATGGTAATGTTGGCCTAGCCTCACCCATGGGAACAGGCAAGAAAAGCTCTAGGTCGGTAGTGAACACACTAATAGCTCCTGGGGACTTCAGAGAGATGCACCAGTGTGCTGTGAGCCCCTTCCCCACACCACCAGGCAGAGGGAGCACCTCTCTTCTCCTCTCCACGTCAGGAAGGCTTCAAGAAAATGACTCAAAAGCACACTATGCGGGTCCCTGCATGGGACACACTTGCAGGAATTGTCTTTGATCTTTGATCAGAGATGCCCCTGCTCCCTAAGGGCCACTGTGCAGACTGACAAGCTGAGGTTGGAAAGACCTGACTCCCCACTGATGAGTATGGAGCCAAATCTTACATTAGACTAGTCTTGCCACTCACATTGTGAACAAGCAATGGAAAAGGTCTTCTCTGTCATCCAGATGCTAAGGAATGGTTGAGAGAAAGGCAATTCAATGGGAAATAATACGCAAAAATAAAACTATCCTTTATAGCTTTATTCTTGCACCTTACTGAGGGATGCTTGGCTCAGTGTACCAGCCCTGGTGGATGGAGCCACCAAGTGCAGGTTCAGCCCTGGGGTGGTCACTCAAATTATGAACATGGTCCTTAATCTTTCTGAGGGGAAGCAGGAGGGGCATTTTCCTAAGCTCAAGGTCACAAGGAAGGACAGAGACACTCTTCTCAGAAAATTACACATATGAACATGCTCACAAAAATTTCAATATGAGGGGGTAGGGGCTGCCGCCCTTCTGAAAGCTACCCACAGTCTCCCCAGCGAATACACACTCAGTCAGAGACCACCGCCTGGACAAGGGGGCACCGGCTGTATCTCATGCCTGCGGGCTTGACGGTAGGAGCACGGCTTCATTCTTGTCCCTGGGCCTGGGAGAGGGTGGTGAGGGCTTTGTTCCTCTTCCATTCCAGGAAACCCCAGGTAAGGGGTGCCAAACTGCACATGCACCCATGACTTGGCTTCTAGAAAAGTACTTTTGTAATTTGTTGGAACTGAACTGTTCTGCTCAAGCAAAGCTGAGAATATTTTGATTTTGGCAGCTCTGCCAATGGGACACTGGTCAGAGGTTAAGTGAGTTTCATTGAAAAGACACAGTTTTCCTCCCCAGGCTGATAAACAAGACTGCCGCAGGGAAACCAACTTCCTCTGCCCAAGCACTCGGATGAAGGGGACTGTCCCTGGCCAAGGAAAACAAATGCATAAACATGGCAGGGACATATAGGAAGCATTTCTGCGGGGCGCCTGCTGTGAATGGCCACTGGAGTTTACATAGCAAATCCCACGGGGCCTCCACACAGCTAGGACAAAACCTCTCACTTCCCCGGCAGCTCCTCCCTGCCTCTCAGGACTACCACTCCGTGTGCCCAGCCCACAAGTACACAAAACAGGCTCTTAGTCGTCACCACAAAATGCCAGTTTTGACGTGGCATGCCTGGCACCTAGAGCGAAGGGGTCTCCTTTTAGCCACACTGTAGAAAGATCACAACCTCCAGCTGCTTGCTTCTTGAGCCCAGAGACACTTGGAGGCTGGGCCAGGCTGCGGTCCAGGGCCAGGCCAGACAAGGGAGGGAGGAACAGTGCGTAAACACCCACCCCTGCGGGCCCCACACAGAGCGTCTGCCCAGGCTTCAGCTGGGCACTGCAGGGGCAGGCACAAGACCGGGCTGCAGAGGACTCTGCCTACGTCGCACATAGCTTCTCACACGGCAGCGCTGGAACAGAGGCTCCTCGCAGTGGGTGCTCTGCCTCTGGGTACCCCCCCCCCGCCCAGGCTCCTAGACAACACAGCTAGTAGGGCCTGGTGCCTGGGTCTCTCTGCACAAGACAGGTAGACCCGAAACCCAGCCCAGGACCAGAGGGAGTTGTGCGTCTGCAGAGGCCCGTTAGGTGACATCCCAGGTTAAGACAGGTCTTTGGGTCTCTGGGACCCTCTACTATTATCATGCCCAGCCCAACCACAATCAGCACAGACTCTCCTGCTCCCTTCATACCAACAGAATAAATGAGTCTTGCCTTTCAGCATGGATTTGAATCCTCTTTATAGAAATCCAGCTACCGGAAATTATTGCCCGGCCAACCATATCAGAGGTTCCCTGGCCAACCCTGGGGTCCCCAGTTCAATCATATCAGGGGTTTGGAAAGCAGGTGGCCCAGTGAGAAGGGAGGGATGCAGACAAAAGGAGGCAGAGGCTGGGATGCCTCCCTTCAGTCCTTGGCAGTCACAGCTCCACCAGGAGTGAGTAATTCAGTAGAACCCAGGGCCCTTATCACAGTCCTGGGTGCACCCTTCATGGAAGGGGCAGGGAGGTTCTGGACACTTCTGAAACCGTGCTGGCCCAGGTCGGAGTGATGATCTTCTCTGAGATTTGTCCCTGAGGCCTGGGGCTCAGCTGTTGCCCCCATGGTGAGTGGTGGAGCCACAGGGCTTACCCATAGGAAGGGTCACAGGATAGGATCTGAGCCATTCCAGTTCACCGATGCCCCCTTCCACCTAAAGGGAATATAATGGGGGGGGGGGGAGAGAAGAAAGAATTAGAGCTGTAGGGGCCCACAGAGCAGGGACTACCCTTCCCTCTTCACCCCTACACACTCACACACAAATGTGCACATGAAGCCCTGAAAAACACACATGCACCCACAGGGCCCAGGAGAGCAAGAGAAGAGACTAAAGGGCAGATAATTGTCCACTCATTTATCCATGGCACAGTGTGACTGAGGATCGCCTTTGAGCTTCAGCTGATATGAACAACCACTACACTGAATCCTGCACTTTCCAGAGCAGCCTGATGATGACACCTGCCTCTAAAATTCTGGCATTTTCAAGGTACAGAAGGAAGTTGTTTCTGGAGCCCAGATGGAGAGGGAGAGAGGGTAGCATAGGGTGCTGCACGGGACCTGGTGGCCTGGTAAGGACGCTGGACTCTGCTTTAAGAGTCATGAAGCTAATGAAGAGCTGTGAGCAGCTCAGTGAAATAAAAGTTTGTGTTTCCTTCATAACTTTGTGAAGCCTTAAGAAGCACTGAGTATAAGCAAACAGCAGTTCAAAATTAGATAATGAAGAGTTCAATTCCAAAATAAAAGTTATTACAGGTGAGATGACAAAGTTTTCCAACACTTTTGGGTTTTTTTTGTTTTGTTTTTTGAGACTAGGTCTCGCTATTTTTGCCCATGGAACCACAGGCTCACGTTGCCCATGGTACCACAGACTCAAGCAATCGCTAGCCTCAGATTTCCAGGTAGCTGGAATTACAGGCGCCCCACCACACCCAGCTATTATTTTGGGACCAGGTCTCGCTACATGCCCCAGGCCGGACTTGAACCGCGATCCCTGGCCCCATTCGTGGCTTCCTAGGCTGCCACCTACAGGCATGCACCACTATGCCCGGCAGTTTCCCAACACTTAATGTTAACACAAGGTACTAGTTCTCTAAAGAACACAAAAATATCACCTTTAATGCAACTGGAATATTTCTGCAAATCCATAGCTATAGTATGCATCCTAAGACTATCTCAAGAGCAGCAATAAATGTGGAGTTGGATACCAGGCTTTAGTGGGATTTTGCACAGTATGGGGTTTGGAGAAGGAACAGACAATTTCAAAGCCTCAATAACCCAGTATCGCTGAAAGTGGATATACGTGAAGCATCAGCTTGGCAGGGCAGAGTAGGATCAGGCCAGGGAGCTGGGAGGCAGGTGAGCCCCCAGGTCCCTCAGGAATCTTCATGCTCTTACTCTTGGGCTTCCTCTTGCATTCCCTTTGCATTCCCTCATGTCCTCCTTCCATCTTGCCTCACCCCAGGCCCAGGTGAGCCCACTCACATGTGCATATACCCATGGGGCAAGGGAAACAATCATGGAAAGGGCACACCACCACAGAGGCTGGTCCTAGGGGTTAATGGCAGAAGAGCAAAAGACCTGAAAACTTATTTATCCTACATCCAAACTGCAACAGTGACAAGGGATCAGGTTCCCCCAGAGCAAGATGGTGGTCCTTCCAGTAGAACATCTGGAGGCACCAAAAGGTTTCACACAAGTCTAGCATCCTCCAATTTCATGAATAATATCAACTCCCACAGCAGTTCTTTCTCCTACTTCCTCAGGCATCTCTTGTCTTTTTTCACATCTGTGTCTTGCTTGACTTGCCACACCAGAGTCTAAGTTTCATTTACATGGCAAGTTATGGAGGCAGTGGCACTCATACTCTGCATGGACAACTTACACTTCTCTTGCTTACAGGCAATTTCGTGGTATCTGGAAAGACCAGATATCCCCTGTTGAGTATTTTGCACTTACTGCGCCATTCCATCCCCTTTCAAATGAGCAAAAAGAGGTCTCGCCTCTTAGAGGAAAAATCTTAGCGGTAATTCTGTGCTTACTCCCATGAAATGTTTTAGTGCAGGAGATGACAATTAACAATTGCATTTTCCTTCTAGCTCCACCCAGAGCACTGTGAGAATAGATCTTCCCTAACCACTGGAATGTTCATCACAGTCTAGACACAAGACACAGCCCTGCCCTGTGTTGTGAATGACAACTGAAATCTCCGGAAATGTTTATCTGGTCTGCATATGAACGCTGAATTGTATCTTCTAGTTCAAACAGTCAGCATAGCAGCAGCTCTCCTGCCCATGTGTGGCAAGGCAAGTACTCCTGGTTGTCAACCTTTTCCCTGTGCAAAGCAGCAAAGCAGCAGAGGCAGCTCTCCTCCCTACACTGCCTGCTGGTGACCATGCAGCATCTTTAACAAACCCGTCCCTTTCGGGAGCAGCTATTCCTGCCAACCTGTGTCTATGCAAGTGTCCTTTACTCTTCTCCCTTTTTGTGATAAACCTGCCTTTTTGGATATAAAAAGAAAAGGAAAACAGTCACCATAAAAGACTGAAGTGGGTGGATGATGGAAAGCTACTCAGCCAGGAATTTCATACTGTTTTAGGAAATTGGTCCTTCCAAAACTAGCTCTGCCTTGTCTTCATTATAATTTGGTATGTTACTGTTTTGCAACCATCTCAATCTAGGTAGGTCCATCAGAGGTCTTAGGAGCTAAAGAAGGTCAGAACCCTCAGCATCATCTTCAGAATTTTCAACTGTAAACAGGGGAGACCAGCAGCAGGGAAACAGCAACTCAAGCCCCCACCCACCCACCAGGCTAACACTGCCCTTTTATCCCCTCCCTCCCAGACCCAGGTGTACCCATTCATGCATGTGCACACCCACTGTGTTAAAGGGGTACAGTCAAGGGGACAGTGCAATACCACAGAAGCTGGTCATAGAGGCTAATGGCAGAATGGGTAAGAAAAACCTGAAAACTCTTTTACCCTACAGTTCCATGACCCTGAAAGATTTCACCCAAAGTGTGCTTGAATGGTCTTCTGACAATGAATCCTTTTCGGCCTGTGTGAAAGGCTGCAAGGTACCATTTCACCACTTGAACCATTGGATTCCTGGGATCTTTCTGATCATAAGTTCAGAGGCCGGTCGAGATTTGCAAAAGAGCCTACAAACATCTCCAGAAAGGGTCTTTTCTCAAAAGCAAGTACTGGAAGAACTACCTCAGTGAGATTCTTTCCAGGATAACCTGTGACAAGAGATGAGTGACTGGACTCTTGTGTTCAGTCACAGGCCCGCCTCCCATCATTGGTCTTGTCATATGTTCATATAAAGAGGTCAACTCTGCATATTCCACTGGATGTGGAAAAATTCAGTGATTGTGTGATACCTGTACTTTTGTTGGGGTAGAGGAAGATCCAGATGCTCTATTAGGCACTCTGGGGTTGAGCCATTTTGATGGATTCAGCAGCAGCAGCAGCAGCAGCAGCAGCAGCATTAATCATTACTGCTGGGAGAGATACCAGGACGGCTTTTGGAGACAACCTGACAAGGCTGGGAGTTATTAGACTGCTCCCAAATGATGAGTGCCCACTGCCGGCACCATTTGGCATCAGAGCCTGATGTCCCAGCCTAGATAAGAGGTCCAGTGGGCTTGGGAGTTGCATGCAGCTCTGACTTGCAAAAGCAAGTAGGTAAGACAGGCTGGGAAGGCAGTGTGCTGATCACAGATTTCGAGGAGCCAGGTGCACCTATGGCACCTAATGGGTTAATAGTACTTTCCCAGACTGCAGCAACACAGCTGAGGGCTTAATTGACTCTACCCTGCAACTTGAGAATTTCAATTTTCTTTCAAATTTCAATCATCTTTACACTTTTGAAGCTGACCATTAAAAAGCTTTTACTGTTCCAGTAAGATTTATAGGTAAACATTAGTCTCTGTGTGTTTCTTACCAAGATCCTGGACACCAGGGACATGTCCTGAATCCAGACTCCTGAGGGCGGTAGCAGAAGGGAGGAGAGTGACGTTCCCACCCATGGCCTGGCTCTAGTAGGCAGCAGGGAGCCAGGCTGTAGAGGAGAAATGACCAACCACCCTGACCTGGGTGGTTTCTTGCCCCCAGTGATAGAGTGAGGGAAGGAGTCAGAAATAGATCAGACTTCCTGTATCCCTTTAAGAATCACTCCCAGTATGCCCCCCCCCAGGCCCTCTCCTTCCCCCCAACCTCAACTTCCCCACCCTGACAAGCAAAAAGAAGTGCTTCTTATGGGCTCCTAATCTGCAGACCTCTCAGATCTTGGTAAAAAAGGGAGTTGGCTTCAGCACAGAAGTGAGTCAGAGCCAGACATCCAAGTCACGCCAATGGTCCCGTCCCTTAATCTTAGGGCCAGGCTGTGGGGTTTATGATGAGTTTTGAGGCATTTTACAGAGATTATGAACCCACCCCTTCTTGCCAACCAGTGCCAAAGCCTGGAGAATGCTAGAAGCCCCATAGGGAAGCAGTTCCTAATTTTGAAAGAAAATCAAAGCAGAGCCATTTTTAAAATGGGAAGGACAGGGACATGGGAACTACGCAGGGGACAAATGGTTCCCGGGAAGAAACGGTTCTGAAAATCCCTGAGTCAGCTACAAGGAGAGCTCTGCATAGGTGCTGAGGGGCAGGCCTAGAAAGGAGAGGGATGAAAGCAGTGGCGGCAGCATCAAAGCTCCCTCACTCATCCAGTGTTCATTCAGGGAGAGGCTGAGAGTGTGAGTTTAGAGCAGGACTGCTCAACCTAGCCCTGCTGACATTTCAGGCTGGAAAATTTTGTTTTCTTCTACCTCCATTGTGGGATGCTTAGCACACACACCCCCGACCCCTGCTATGACAATTCAAAGTGCCCCCAAACATTGCCAAATCCTTCCTGTGGCTCCAAATCATTCCCAGCTGAGGATCACTGGCTTCAAGTTTGAAATCAGTGAAAAGGCTGGATCCTAGGGCTTGGGGGTTCAGCTGCATGGAGATCACCCACCTCACAGCCACAAACAAGGCCCTTTGCCCCCACCCAGGGGCCATCAGCATACCGCACGGATGTTATCTGCCTCAACGTATTTTCAGTATTGACGGAACTCGAGTATTTCATGGGGGGAAAGACACCTGAGAGAGTCTGTCAGCAAGAAGAGGACAGGCCAGGTTGTGAAGCCCCCAGAGCTGACTGGGAGACGTTCAGCCCTAACTTCTCTTACACACTTTGGATTTCCAGACAAGTGGACCTGTTTGCGAGTTTCCCTTCCTGTGGCCCCACCACTGGGGACCAGAGTAGCTTCGGAGTGGCTCCATGGGCTCTCTTGCCCGTGGGAGCTGGCCTAGACTTGCCTTCTGCCTGGATTTCAGTCCTCCATCCATCACCATCACATCCAAAAGTCCTTCCTCCAGAAGTGCTTCCTGACCCCAGGCCACCCTGGGGTCCTTGCTCAGCACCCTTGTCAGGTTCTCTCTGCCCATATCGTCATGGGGTCTCCCTCACCTCTAGACCATGAGGCCAGCGAGGGCAGAGCTGCCTCATCACCTCCACAAACTCGGGGATTCAGTGCCTGAAATGTGCCAGAGGTGCTGCCAAATGAATCTCCAGCTTCCCATGGCCCTTTCTCTGCCTCTGCTCACATGTGTGAGCCCCCTACATTCTCCAAAGAAAAGGGGCTATATCTGCATTTCTCCTTCCAACCTCAGGCCTGCTCAGGGAAGGAAGCACTGTACCCAACTAATAGATTGGGAAACAGTTCTAAAGCAGAACCAGACCTTCTGGAGGTCAGACAACAGAGGTGACAGCAGCAGACCTTGCACTCCATCGAGGTCTCCAGACTGCTGCCTGCATCACCGCATAGCATGTTCCGTGAACCCACAAAGGGCAAGGAACTCTGCCACAGGCATGTGCGGGCTGCTGGCTGAGGAATCAAGAGAGCTCGATTGGGTCTTTGGGAGTACCAGGGACCCTCCTTGTAGGGTAAGTGAGTTAGTCAGGCTTTTTCCTGGCCTTCATTACCCAGCATCTGGGGTACTGCATCTTCCCCATGGTTGTACAATCCAGTGGTGTGTGCATGTGTGGATATGCATACCCGGGTCTGGGAGAGAGGGGATAAAGGGGTGGCGTAAGCAATGAGCATAAGCATACACGAGCACTAGTGTGAGCAAGCACAAGAGAATACCAGAAGAAAGCCCAGAGTGTGTAACGATGTAAACATTCCTGGGGGGCTGAGAGACAGGTGAGCCCCCTTTCCCATCCCCAGCCCTGCCTGGTGTGTCTGAGTAACTGCTAGAACCAATACAGAACCTACACACATTGGTGAGCCTGATGCTTGACACCACGACTGGTGACCAGGACTGGTTACATTACACTCCTTCAGTGGGTGCAAGCATTATGAACACAAAGCAAGAAGGGTGTCAGCAGAGGTGTGAAAGCTGGAACAGGCCCTCAGACAAGCAGAGGAACAGCTGTGGGTGGTGGGCACGGGGTTCTAGCCCCACCCCCCAGACATCGTGCCCCGCTGAAATTTCAATTTCTGATCTGAGCCTTCAAACAGAAACATCTGTGTGGCCCGGCCCCAGGCCCCGGTTATGAGTTCTTTCCTCTTTTCTCTGGACTGTTGACAATTGCTTCAATTTCTCCCACCGTAGCTAAGCTGGAAGCTTGAGAGAGGTCACCGCGCGTGTCTTGTTTGGAGATGACCATAAATGAGTCTGTTTTTGTTGCAATGGCTAGAAACCAGGAGGGGGAGGGTGCGGGGGACAGACCCCACATTCCTGATGCAAGTGAAGGTAACAAGAGACTCTCCGAGGCAGAAACATGCGTCACAGCAGAGAGCAGAGACAGCTCAGGACCCGGGGATGGTTCAAATTAGGATGCTCTTTTCTGAAGGCAAAACTGGCAGTCTATCCTTGTGTAATGTCACCGTGGCAACGTAGCCAGGTGGTGGGAAGTCACACTGCCCTCTCAGTGACCTTCCACTGGCTGGGACACGGCAGGACTAAGCTCCATGTCCTGTGCTGCTCGTGACTCAAAGTGTGGCCTGGGGCACAAGACCTCCACTCCAGAGATGCCCACCTGTGAAAGGAAGTGCCATCTTGGGTGGAGTTCAGGGGCCATGCTATGGGCTCAAGCAAGCTCCAGGTGGTCAGGTGTGCAGCGTCCCTGTTGGGTCAGGACTAGCATCAGTGGTCCTTAGAGGGCAACAGGGCAAGCATATCGCCTTGGATTAGAACATAGATGGTCCTAAACGTGGCTTCTATTTAATTGCAAATTCCCTGAGAGCAAGGACCTAGTTTTACTCGGCCATTTCTCTCATGGAGAATCCCATCCCAGGACTTCCGTAAGGGTGAAACGACGGGAGGGTGCCTCCGCCTGTCCATCAGGCTGGTCTGTCCTGCCCCAAGCTCTCAGCTGCATCTCCACAGGTGTCTGCACTCTGACTGGCCTTAGAAATGACCTGCGCTCGTGCTGTGGCACCAGGGGCACCCCCTTCCTGTCAAGGTGGGGACCTCCCCCCAGGGATAAGGACATGGCTCCCCGAGAGGCAGGCCCCATCTCCAGCGGGTCCTCGCTGACCTTGCAGGCCACTTTCCCAAGTTTCCCCCTTTGAACTGTTTGAGAATCTGGGATGAAAACAAAATGCAAAGCCTTTGTAATCCAACCCCTTGGAACAGAATTCCAGGAGGCTGGGCTGCTGTTTCCCATTACAGTGGTATGCTATCTGATGGGAGCATGGGGGGAAAGCCCCGAGTTCCCACTACGCATTCACCACTCAGCCTTTGTGGGAAGAACACTAGACAAGTCTCACCATGGTAGCTGCCCAGGTGGCCCTGCCATGTGACTGAATTCAGGGACATCCTAACTGAAGAGAGAAAAAAGGCACTCATACCTGGGGGCGAGAAGGGGAGGAAGAGGGTAGGGAGGGGGCGTAGGGGAGCAGCTGGTGGAACCCTGAAGATAACAGCCCTGCTGGTGTGTTACAGGGGCAGGATCAGACAGGAGGGGCAGTGCTTCATTGACACCTGCCCTCGGACCATTAGGAAGGTGAAGGAGTAGGCACTGCCCTCACCAGGCACTAGAACAGCAGTACTCAAGGCCGGTCCCAGGCCAGCAGCATCAGTCGTACCTGGGAACTATTCAGAAATGCCACTTCTCAGGTTCCACTCATGCCCGAATCAGAATCCCTGAGGGAGGGTTACCAGGCCCATCAGGTGATGTCACTAAAACAGAGGACCATCTTCTAGAGCAAATCTTCCCCACGAGGTGAGCATAGACAAGCATGTAACCAAAGTGAGGCTGGGTGCGGTTGTCCCTAGCCCTGTGTGTGACAAAGACTAAGAAGACTGCCAGATGGAATGCCAGGGCTCAGGCTTCTCCACACTCCTCTTCCATGACAGTGAGCAGGGACCAGGGCAGGAGATTCAGCCTGGACCATCTGCCCCAGCCAGGGGCCCACCCCCCAGCTCCCTCTGCCATTTCACTGTCACCTGTTGGCACAGGGTTGCGAGGGTGGGCAGGGAGCAGTTCTGGGATAAGGGCACAGATGGCAGGAGAGGAAGAGGAGCTTTGAGCCTACACTCACACTCAAATGTGTCCGCACTGAGCTGCCTGTCACACCAGCTCTGGGGGAGGGGCTGCACCACTGACAGAAGAGTGCAAAGTCATTCGCAAACAAATGCCAAATAGGGCTGAGCCCAAACAATCCAATGCCCAGGCTCATAGGTGGTGCTTGGTGAGGCCTGAGCGGGGCAGTTCTTGGGAAAGAGGATTTACCCCAGATGGGGCAGTTGGAGTGGCTTGGGTGGTGAGCTGACCCTGGAAGGAGCAGAGACAGATGGGAGTCTTCAGCGAGGGATCTGGAGGTGGGTGGAGCTGTGCCCAGGGAGCAGGCCAGAGCTTGCTTGGCAGGTCTACCTGCAGGAAGGATGTCCTGTGGCCTCCCACCCTGTCCTGCAGAAGGTGCCAAGGCCAGTGTCACCTCCTTTCCCCACTGCTCCCCTTCTCTCATCACTTTGAATGAGTGGCCCTTTGTACATGAAAGGAAAGCGACCTGCACGTGCCTTTAATCCTCCCGACAAAAGGAAGGCCGGCATATGACCCCGCAAGAATGTTCTGTCCCTCGCCCAGTGGGCGGGCAGATGGACACATGGAAAGATAGACAGATGGACGCAAGGACAGGGAAAAATGAGGATTTCCCAACTTCTCCTCCTGGGGTTGCTACTATGTACCTAGAGTCCTTCTCTCGGAGACACTGGTCACCACCCAGGGCTGGGCAAGGCCTTCCCACTTTCCAGTCCTGCTCAAGCACCAACCCTGCCCCGCCAAGTAAGCTGATTTGTTCTTCCTTTTCTTCCTGAGTCCACCATGCATGTGTGCTGCCACCTTGTGTGAGGAGGGCCCTCAAGAGGCACCGTCCACTACAGACATCCTCAAGTCAGTAGAAACACAGGTCACCACAAACCACACACTTCTCCACTGCGGGCCAGAGTGACCACAGAACGCTTCGTGTGCACAAGTCCCAAGCACTGCCTCTTTCCATCTGTGCAGGTCTCACCTCATCATACCACTCTGAGTTGGGCTGATCCAAGAACCTGCCCTTCTCCTGAGGCCTCACAAATCCCTACCTCTGCACCTCCCAGCTACTCTGAGGACAGGTCTCTGAGGCAGAGAAGGGCCTGACTTACTTGGTTCTTATGCAGAGCTCCAGGGGTGGGATGAGGTCATTTTCACTGTCCTCAGGGACTGTCTGGGTGGTGTCTGGGAGGGCAGAGAGAGGCATACGCTTATTAGCTCAGGGCCCACACTCACAACCCAGCTCCTGGTACCTGACTCTTGTGCTGCCTGACCCTTCTTTCCATCTGGAATGAAC
This sequence comes from Uropsilus gracilis, assembly GCA_004024945.1. Lineage (NCBI taxonomy): Eukaryota > Metazoa > Chordata > Mammalia > Eulipotyphla > Talpidae > Uropsilus > Uropsilus gracilis. The sequence goes on along the minus strand of PVHY01012242.1, from coordinate 7,347 downwards.
ACCCTCCCTACTCTGCCCACAGATTCTCACCTGGACACCACAGCACCTGCCTCAGTGGCCTCCTACCTCAGTCTCTACCCCAGGCTTCCTGTCCCCTTCAGCTACTAGAACATTATTTTGAACCCTACTCCATAAGGGAGATTCCAGTCCTTCCCAATACCCAGGAAATAAACCCAAATTTGCTGGTGTGGAATTAAGGGGCCCTCTACTGTGTTCTCAACTCCACCTACAACTTAACACCTTCCAGTTCTGGAGCTCTTGCTCCAGCCTCCTGCAGCTGAACCCACTTACACTTGCCCTCCAAGTCCCCCTCCCGACACTGCAATCTTCTTTGTTCACTAACTGCCCCAGCGGGCTTGCCAAGGCATTTTCCCAGCCAGTCTAGAGGCTCCCGGAGGATACACGGGGATGGTTGGGGAGGCAGCGCACCGACGGTCAGCCGGATCTGCTCCTGCTGGTTGGCCAGGCCATCGTAGTAGTACAGGTCAAAGAGCCTCTCGGTCCTCCAGTCTCGCAGGAGCTCCGGCTGCAGGCTGAAGAGGATGCTGAAGTGGCTCTCGCTGCACACCACCCAGATGGGGAACCTCGGTGTCTTTAGGAAGCAGCCGACCTGGATGAGGAATATGGAGCGGGCAATAGGTGCCTCCAGTCCTGTGCTCTCCCAGGGACAGGGGCCAGAACATCTTCTTCTGTCCAACCCCAGGGCCAGGCTGACCCAAAGAGGCCCTGTTGGAGAGCACAGTCTGTGTGTGAAGCTGGGGACCTCCTGAGCTACTCATAAACACAGGTCTGTTTCCCAGAGCCTTTGACACACAGACACACAGAGATGCACCTCCCTCCTCTTCCATATCCAGTAGCCCAGAGTGCTTCCCACCCTGCCACGAATATTCCCTCAGGCCAGCATCTCCTCCCCAGACAATGCTCTATCCTCCTCCTCTTTCCAGACTCTTCCCTTCAGTCCCACAGAACCTCTAACCTGCCTCACACTAATTCAGTTCAGCAAGCTTTCCCCTATGCATGCACTGTCTACCACCTAGAAGTCACACACCTCTCCTTCCCTCCTCCCTGCATCCCCCAAGTTACCCAACCAGAGAGCAAGAACCACTTCCTCCTTCTAGCTCAGGCTACTCTACCACCAGATTGCCCCACTCTACATGCTGGACTGTAGTGTAGCACCTAGAACAGGGGGTCCAATAGAAGCAAACACTTGACCAATGAAGTGGAACTTGAGTGAGGACTTAACCTTGAAGTCAGGAGAAACTTGGATTTATCGAGCGAAGAGAGGGAGATACCGGGAACCAATGTCCAGAGACATTTGGGGAATAGCAGGGCATTTGAAAAAGAGGATAAGGAAGAGGACAATGAGTTGGGACGTCCTTCTAGTGAGGGAATCTCTTGGACACTTCCCAGTAGTCAGGGAAAGAGCTGTGCTCGGGAAAGTCAGGCATGAGGACTACTCGCTAGGGTATGTGGCATTGCTGTGGTCCCGCCTGCCTCTGCCCCCCCCCCCCCCCCACTGGCCAGTCCTTTACTGGCTCTCTCCCTGTCACCTGTGACTCGCTTGGGCAGCACCTCTCCTCACCAGGGCCTGGTTTATTTATGTGTCTGGCTACTTATGTGTCGCAGGCCAGGCTGACTCCAGGCTAATCCTTGCAGCCCCAGGAAGATATTTGCATGCTCAGGTATTTACAACGCAGCATGTAGATTAAGGAAAGAATGGGAATTATTTTTCCAGTGGGGAGAAGTGTGTACTTTCTCAGGGCTGGTCACGAAGTATTGGCTGGGCCATCTTCCTTAGGTCTCTCAGAGCCGATGGGGAGCTGATGACTATGACAAGGGGCCTGTAGGACAGAGGGGCTGTGTTCAGCAGGACCTGAAATAGGTTTATGGTGCAAGACTGGCCCAGAGGGTAGGAGGGTGACTTTTACAAAGTTTTCATCATTTTCTCATTGCTCAAGCACCTCACCTCTGCCCCCACCAGGCTAGTTGGGCCCTCACCCCACTCCCAGGTGACATTAAAGCCTGCCAGCAGAGCTGGCTACCTGGTGGGATGTGGGGGAATTAGACACAGCACGTGATTGGACTAAACCCCACAGCAAGCTTGGCTTCCATTACAGGCTCCAAAGAGGCTTTTCTAGTAAGGGCATCCCGTTGAACAGGGAGCCGGGTTGAATGGGGATCCAGAGCTCATTCAGGGCAGGAAAAAGAGCCTGCAACCCTCCAGGGAGCAGGCATCTGCATAATCAGCCACCCTGAATTTTCCAGCAGAGGGACAAAAGGGCAGCTTGCCATTTATACAAAAGATTAAGGGCAAAAAAAACGCTGCCCAGAGAGTTTATAAATGAGTTTTGTCATTCATAGAGCCCCTTCTAAGTGGGGGACATTTTCCAAATGAAATTTACTTCCTTTGGATTTCTGGGTAGCTGTCCAAAGGCCCAGGGCATGGAGGGAGGGTGGAGGGGCACGTTTCCTCCTGTACATTCTGAGTTTTTCTCCTGGTGGGCAAATGTGCAGCACGTTGAGGGATTACTTATAAATGGGAGTTCTTAAATCTTCTGGGCAGGGGTGAAGGCCCCAAACTGGCCTCTGAAAGGCCTACTTTAAAAGCATCAGCATTTGATTACAGGCAGAGTTACGATCTATCATCTCTAAGGATAACATTCACACCACATGAGTTAAGTTTTGATCACGGGCACTAGGTGAGGCAGTGTGACCATAGCAGGGTACGAAACATCAGGAGTCTTGTCCATATGGGGCTTTTTCCAGATGAGCCTGTGAGGCAGAAAGAACCAAATCATACAGATGCATTTGCCCGGCGTTCCACTCAATCTAAGATGCCTTTTTTTGTATCATTGCAGGAAAAAAAAAGCCTGCATTGAAAGTCTGACATGCAGACAGCAAAAATGCATTAAGATAGCAATGAATTGTGATCCTTGAAACCAGGAAGAGGCCTACAAAGGAAAGAATTAAGATCCCATGATGGAGAATGACACGGTGGGTAGGGAGCTGCTGGAAAAAGACCCCAACATTAAGAAAGAAGAATGTGCTTGGGGAAGGGCTCCTCCTTAGAAAATAAAATTTAAGCTAAAACATGGAGAGAAAAGCAGGGCAGGGGAGGTTATGGCACCTGAGAGGAGGATTCCAGTGATGAGGGAGTGGAGAGAGGTGGGAATAGGGGAAGCTAGGGCCGTGCAGGTGGAATTCGGTTTCTAAAGAGATTATGGAATTCGGTCTCTAAAGAGATTGGTGGGGCTGCCATACCCAGGCCCCCAGGTTAGAAGGTTGAGGCAGCAGAAGCTCATCTCCTCAGGGTGTTAGAGGTGACAAACCCCAGGTCAAGGGGCCCACAGGCTGGGGTTTCTCCTGGGCTTGCAGACTGGTCTTCTCTCTGTAGCTGTGTCCTAATCTCCTCTTCTAATCCAGTCGATTGGGCTAGAATATACTCTCATGAGCAACCCCTGTTTTAACTTAATTACCTCTTTAATGGCCTGTTCTACAAGCACAGTCCCATTCTGAGGTATCAGGCTAGTACTTCAGCATATGAACTGTGGGGACACAATTCAGTCCTTTACAGTCTCTGAGAACCGGAAAGCTTTTGACAAACAAAGGAGTGACACCATCTGATCAACTCTTAATGGTGACACTGGCTCCAGGGATGGTACAAGTTGGAAGGAGGGGAGGACAGGAGCTGCAGGTCATATGGGTTGTCCTAGGTGTCCGGACCAGCAAGGTCGGTGACTTGGACCAGAGGAAGACTTGAGAAACAACTGAGGTAGGAGTGACATGACTCCCAGTGGATTCCGATGTGTTTCCAGTTTGGACAACTGCGTAGACATTTGCTCAGCTGGAAGTGTTGCAGAACTGGAAAAATGGGAATGAGGTTGTGCTGTCAATATTCCCCCTCCCCAAGCTGGGTCTTCACTTGTGTCCCTGCATGATGGCAGCAATGAAGGCCTACAGATCATAGGAGAAGCATTGAAGTTAAATCCCCTGTCCCAGGCTGTCCTTCCCCAGGCTGCCAGCCTCCCATCATCACTGTCACCACAAACCAGGACAAGCTGAGCTTCCAGCCACGGCACACAATGCAGGCCCCCCCCCCATTCCTGAGTTCTATGACAGAAGGAGCGAGGGGGCAATCAGATGTGCAGGCGTCGGCCACTGGAATCACAGGCAGCCTACACAGAACACAAGGCTGGGGCAAGGGGGCTGCTTACTTACTACAGGGGGGGTGTTTCTTGGCCCAGGCATAGCCAGACAAGCTCATCTGACAGGCTCACTGACAGACAGGACCTCCCACCCTCCTGCATATACTCAGCGAAGGCCTCAGGACACCAGTTCCCAAACAGAGGCTACAGTGAGAAGCCTGGAGACAGGCTGTGAATGAGAGGTAGGCCTGGTTTTGTGTCCCTGCGAAAGAAAACCTTCGGCTCTATGGTTGATGGCATGTCCAGGGTAGCCAACGCAGATCTTCCCCACATCTGTACTGCCTCATGGAGGGGGAACAGATCAGGTCAGAGTTGGAGAGGCGGGGCTGATGAAACATAGATCTGGGCTTTGGCACTAAATCACCCTGGATCCTTTCTACATTCACCACAGCTAGTCCCGTAGGTCCTGAAGAACCTGGCGACAGAAGAACGTGGTCTGGTTGTGTTAAGGAAAAGGCAGGTGCTTTTTCCGTACTACCAGGCCTCTGTCCTCTCCTTCAGAGGTCCAGCCCTCAATGAACTCAACAAGATTTTAAGCCCAAGGCGCTGGAGGAAACATTTCCTTGACCCAGGAAAACTCCCCAGTCTTTGGCCAGGTATTCAACAGTGGTGAGTGGGAGCAGGGGATAGATGGCCTATGTGGATTCAAGGATTCAGATCATCACGAGGGCCAGAATTTCTTCAATTATCACTTTATTCCAAGGGAAGGATGACCCCCGACTGCTATTCCCATCAATTACCCTCAACACATCAAAGGAAAATAGTTTATTTTTTTGACCAACACCCTTGACACAAGAATGAAACCAAGGCACATGGTAAGCCTGGGGAGTCCATGAGCATAGCCAAGGATACCTCTCTCAACCAGTGGACTCTCAGGTTGAATGCTTTCTGAGCCCACCCAGGGTCCAATGCTCTGGTCCCTGAACCTTTCATAGGTCATGGGGTCATATTCCTGGGTTCCCTTCTGACACCAGCACAGCTGTCACTGCTGCTCTTTTCTCTCCAAGTCTTTAGAACCTGCACGTCTGGGAGGGGGTCAACCCAGGAGGGGGCCTGGGGATAAGGCCAAACCACACGGCCCACTAGCAACAGGATAACATATGACCCAACTTGTGGTCACAGGCAGGGCCTGAGGAAGCTGAGTCCTGCTTTAAAATGCATCTCCACCTACCCAGAAAATCCATTTGCCAGCACTGTCTGAGCATCCCCTAGGTTAGTCTCTGCATCCCTGGTTTTTGGGATACACTATAAATGAGGCCTCACCCCTACCCTCTAAGAACATTTACAGACATGGCCTCCACATAAACAATTCCTACTCCCTGTTGGGACACTTTTTCATATAAAAACCATGGAACAATGTCCGCCCTGAAGAAATGGAAACTGAAGCCCAGTGGAAACTGAGCAGCAGGCTGAGACAAGTGCTGCCCAGAGATACAATCACCAGGTACCCTACTTCACCCCACTTTATAGGGTTCTAGGCCTTTCTGAGATCCTGGCTGCCAGGAGCAAGAAGGTGAAGGGATTGATGCATTGATTCACTGAATGAGGTCTGTCAGTGTTGAATTGTGTCCCCCCAAAAGCTAAACTGAAGGCCTGGTCCCCAGAGCCTGAGAATGTCATTTGCATGTAGGATTGTTGCAAATGTAATTAGTTCAATGAGGTTAACAGAGTAGGTGGGGCCTTAATCCAACATGACTAATGTCCTTCTAAGAAAAGCGAAGTTGCCCAGGGACCAAGATGGTCACACGAAGACAGAGGCAGAGATTGAGATGATGGTGCTACAGGCCAAGGAATTCCAAAGACTTCTAAAAAATACCAAAAGCTGGAGGAGGCTAGGAGGGGTTCTCCCAATAGGCTTCCAAGGGTGCACAGTTCCAATGATAGCTTGATTGTATTATGAGAACATCTGCTTCAGAACTACGAGACAACACATTTCAGTTGTTTTACACCACCCAGCTATTTGTACTTTCTTGGGGCAGCACTAGAAATCAAAAACAAGGCCTAAGGTCTCAGGTCCCCTGTGCCTAGAGAAACCTCCCCTCCAAAACACACACACACCCGACAGTGACAGTCACACTTGGCCCAAATCTCCTCCTAAGTCCCTAGAAGTTCCTTTGAAACCACCTTTCCCAGAACATGGTATCAGCTGACTTTGGGTGTGGATCATGTGACCCCACGTGGTGGCAGTGCTGCTGAACTTCTCCCCATGACCCCCCCGTGATTGAGACAGAACCTGAGTTCCTACCAGCTCTCAGAAAGGGAGAGAGCTTTCCTTTCCCCACCATGTTTGGGCTGGCCCCAGGATCAGGGCTCCTGGCTCAGCAGACCTGCGCTCTGGGTACCTGGCACACGTTGTAGTGCTCAAAGAGCGACAAGAAGCCAATGTCACTGCGCGCCGCAATGCCTTTGAGGAGCGTGATGCTCCCATTCCCGGAATCCAGCTCAAGCACGTCATTGAAAACATTGGACACGGCTTTCCCGGTCAGGAGCAGATTGACAAGTTCCTGTTGATGAGAGAAAGGGGAAAGGCTTGTCGAGTCTCTGAATGAGCTACTGAAGGGGTGGAGGGGAGATTGGGAACAAGAAACAAAAGAAGGAAAGCAAGGAGAGAGACCAAATTCAGAGAGGATTGTGACTTCAGTGTTCCCACAAGCCATCGGGGGCAAGCTGCCAGCTCTTCCAATCACGGTCATCAGTCCTATCCCCCAGCACTGACTATGACAGTGGGGAGCCACCACTGTGCACAGGCCCAGCCCTGGGCCCTGGCAGTGTGGGTTGGGTGGTCCTATGGAAGGGAAAAAAATGGTTCCTGACCCTAGGCACTGGGGTCAGGGTGGGGGTTCGGGTGAAGCACAATGAAGGATGTGACTGGGACTAGAAAAATGTGTGCGCAGAGCACTCTGGGTCCAGACGAACACGGGATCACAGGACTGAGTCAGAGTCGCTTTGTGGATGGTGACATTTGGGTGGGCCTTGAGGGAGGGTAGTTTTGCAAATAAACTTCTATTCTGAAATAACTTTAGACTCAAAAGAGGCTGTATAAATAGTACAGAGAGTTCCTGTGTACCCTTCACCCAGCTTCCCCCAATGATAACATCTTAGACCCGGGGTACATTATCAACACCAGGAAACTGATGGTGGT